>PNEQ01071711.1:0-10202 GCA_003012365.1 Medauroidea extradentata
TTCAATAAATAATAAAAATATAGCCATTGTAGTTATTTTAATATTTATAAAGTTAGAGATAAAGGTATGTGTGTAATGTGTACTGTTCATGATCAGTTGATGTCCACTCCTGTAAATTATACTGAACTAATAAGTGCAAGCGATCTAACATTAGTTTACTACAGAAAAATCAATATGTTACCAGAATCGCCAATGTTTTGACTCAATAGGTACTTTATTTGTCACGAAGAAAGATTTTTAAGAAATTGGGGGGGGGGGGGCAGAAACAAACTTTGCCCCCCTTGAAAAACTTCCTTGATCCAGCACTGAATCTATCTACTAAATATGTTTAAATTAAACAATAAAGTGCAATAACTTTTACATGAATGTACCAATAATAATTTCAAGTGAATGAGATATTTTGGCTATGTGTGAAGTTGTGTTGGTGTACTTGCAAATGGTCGCGGTCAATAAGGAATCAAAAATTTGTTGCTATTTGAATTTCTGTTCCAAAGTTGATAGTTGTTACATTTTCTTTTGAAAACAATTACCGTAAAATGGGGTGATTAGAAACACTGGGGTGAATAGAAACAAAATTAGAAATAAATTCCTAGTTGACACGTTTTCCTTAATAAAATTATAATTCCTGTAAAACTATTGTTTTTAAACTGTTTTAACTTGCCTACCTTAAAACAGAATTTTTAAAACAGAATTATTGCTGAAAATGTAGCTTTAAAATTGTGTTTCTATTCACCCCAGTGTTTCTAATCACCCTGTTGTACGGTACATATTTTTTAAAGTGTGTGAGCGTGTGTTTAGTTTGGTGTTGTAAAACATAATGTGTATAGGTTAGGTATGACATAAATTTTTAAAGGCCTGTTCATTTTATATTCCTCGTGACATTTTTTGCCAAAATGTCATGTTTTGAAAGAGTTTTTATATCGTACCAGATAACTTATCCAAGGCGAGAAATAGGCACTGTAAATGTTTGATTTCGAGAGGTGGTAAAGACACAGGTACTTTTAGTACATCAAATCTAAAGAGACACCCGATATACTGCCAGAGATACTCCAAGTATAAAATCAACAAATTAAAATTAGCTTCTAGTGAAAAAGGCTGGATCAGTGTATTTAGAACCAACATTTTCTCAAGCATGACTGATTGTAACAGATCCTCTTTGCTACCGGACCATGTGAACCAGTTATTTTTTTGAAGTTCAGTCTCAAACATTCTAAAACACTTGATAGAGATCTAGTAATAATAATGTAAAACTTGTGAATGTTTACAATATATGAACTTAATTGATGCAAAAGCAAAAACTTTCCAGTGTTTGGCTAATTTAAAATGCTAAAATTTTAGATTTACGCTCATTGTATATAAATAAAAAAGAAATTACAATATCGGCTCTGTTATTGGTTGTGGTATCGGAACAGCCCTAATTGTGTTTGACAACTTCAGTTGAAATATAAACTGAAAACATGAGAAGTAGTAGGGAATAGTATGTTTCAGGACACTGGCTCTTGGCTGTGGATTAGTGGATCAGTCCGCCATCTTGAATTACATCACGGCGGCAATTTTGTATCAATTCGCCATCATATTGGGACAATTCCTCATCATGTCAGCCATCTTGGATCAATTTGTCACATTGTCCGCCATATCGGATCAGGCCATCATGCTCTCCACCATTTTGGATCAATTTGTTATTTTTTTCGCCATCTTGAGTCAATGTGTCATGCTGTCCGCCATATTGGATCAATCCATCATGCTGTCCGCCATCTTGTATCAATTTATTATGGTCTCCGACATCTTGGATCAATTCAACATATGTTACATCATTTGTTATGCCATTGTTATTTCGCCCCATCTTGTTTCGGCTGTCAGTCTTTAGCCGAGGGAATTTTTCCCTCAAAAGGGAATTTTTTCCCTCGAGATTTCCTTTATCGTCTGCTGGTAGGTCATGTTTGTTTACACAGGAGGCTGGTAGGCGGCGCTGGCGTCGTGCATTGTTTCCATCATTATATATAGGCTAAGTATTTTGGAAGCCACATCTCAAGTCAGTGTAGGAGAGAGCGAACCATCCTTAGAGTCAGTCAAAGTTACTGGTTAGAGGCCGTCCTGCTATCCTGCGTACTGCTCATTGACCATACCGCTCTTTCTCTCACCCCTCACCCACCAACACCACAGCGGCTTTCCCGTCCAGGTAACTGTGAGCGTTTCACCGACACCCGCGTAGCTCCTTGAGAGATAACAGCAAATATCCCCTCCCCCACACCATCCACTCTTCTACACGCACCCCTTCTTTGCCATGTGATACACCCCAGTAGGTCACCGAGAGGTAACGGCGAGTATTTACCCTCTCTCACCTCTCTCCACCTCACACCCCCATTTCTCCGCCCGACAGTTGCCATACTCTGAAGCACAAAGAAGGGTTAATATATTGCCCCCCTCCCCCACACCATCCACTCTTCTAAACGCACCCCTTCTTTGCCATGTGCTACACCCCAGTAGGTCACCGAGAGGTAACGGCGAGTATTTACCCTCTCTCACCTCTCTCCACCACGCACCCCCATTTCTCCGCCCGACAGTTGCCATACTCTGAAGCACAAAGAAGGGTTAATATATTGCCCCCCTCCCCCTCGGGAACCGACGGCGTTGTTCTTCACCAGAGTTCGCCTTGAAAACGGAAGTTTTCCTGTCCAGGTAAGATGAACATTCCACCAACCCGCACACTCCAGTCTTCACCCACATTCCTGACCCTGCGTGTATAGTCAGGCGTAACAAATTACAGAGAAGGGTTGATAGAATGCTCTGTCCGAACCGACTGCGGCGTCCCCACCTCCTTTTACCAGAGACCATTGCAAAATATTGCGACTCCACTTGAGAAAGCTAGGAGGAATGTAAGCTTTCATCCGTATTTTATTTTACGTCTGTGAGGCTTCACAACCCATGCACGCACGAATGCTTCGTTCGTCTCAAAATTAAAAGCAATGCGATCTATGCAAAAATGTTTATTGAAACATGTATACAATTATTATGTACATAGTGTCACAAATACACGCATTATTTCTTCTTTATAACTAATGATGCAGGTAACCACCATCGTGCTGTCTATCTAAACCAGTAAAACGTATGTAAGCCATATCACCTCTCTGTCGCAAAATACGTTTTAAATCGTACAGACGTTTATATAATTAGCACGTTGAGTTTCTTCTTCACAAAACTACCCATATATATGTTGGCCTTTTGAATCATTCTAGAAAATAAAATACGTGCGTGGCTTATAATACGGAATTTTAACAATTTGAAAAGCCCGTCGCTCCAGTTTGTTTACAAGACTTTGTAAAGACATTTTTTTTCAGCCAGGACACACGTACAAAGTCTGAAATTAAAGTCTTTGTATTTCAGTGATCAGCATTCGAAGCGAACATGAACACATTTCATCCTGTCAATTATGTGAGCGCAGTGCCCGACCCCCGACCTGAATAAGGTGAATTATTCTTATTGCAACAAAGGGCTTTTAAGAACACACACTGAAGAACGCGATTCGATGTATCATACACTATTTACGCATGATGCAGTATTATATGAACCCACCCAGCAAATTATTGATCGTTCGTCTGATAGTCAGTGCAACGTACATTATTTGCGAGCAGAAACCAAGTTACCCTGTGCGCCAGAAGAGGTTATTGACTTTGCAAAAATAGTAAAAAAAAAGCAGATCCACACTCCAGTTTTGTGCTACAGCCTCCAGTTTCCACCTGCAACTATTATCACCAGAGATGTCAGTGCAGTTATCTCCGCCGTAACCTAAGACGCTGCCGCTGTTCGACATGCTGCCAGAGACGTCGTCAGAGCCGACAGATGTAGTTCATAGACCAAACACTCGTCCTTAACGTAAGAAGAGTGACGGTGTTGTCGCAGGACCTAACAAGAAAACCATCGCTAAATCGGCGAAGTAGAAAGCTTGTGCTAGTGCAACGTCCATATATATATATATATATATATATATATATATATATATATATATATATATATATATATATATGTGTGTTTTCTGCATCTGATAAGAAAAAATAAATTTGTAAAAATACTACCCTCTGTTTAATTCCTCATAACCAATGTTATTGTTGCTATGCACATAGAAGAAAAAAGTGACTAGAAAATTTTTATGTACAATAAATAGTTAATATACACAAGTAGGTTTTGTCAAGAGAAAAAAAGTTATGTCCTGCAAGTCTAAAAAATGCATGTTATTTTCAAATTAAATATAAATGACTACCATGTGTAGGTTAAAAGTATAACATGCTGTAAGCATGAAGAAAATGTTTATGTACATTAAATTGCCAACATTTACAAGTATGTTCTTTGTCGAGAGAAAAAAGTTACATCCTGCAAGTCTAAAATATGCATGTTATTTTGAAATGAAATTTGAATTTAGCTACCATGGGCACGTTAAAAGTGTAATATGCTGTGAGCGTATTTTGTAGCAAGGAGCAGGGAAGCTGTACAGAACTGCGAGGGTTTTTTTATTCTAGGCCTGAAATGGTGCCGTCCTTGGCGTACGAGGTTGAAAAAATGTTCGAGAACTTTGCCACGGGAAAAAATCCTCCCTCCCGCTGAGGAGACAACTTTCCCTTGTCACTGCTGCAAGTCTATATAAAGGGTTGCTTGATCGAAAATCGGCCTTAATGTTTTGCCAGCATCCGACGTAGCAGGTACTCTCCGAGAACTCCGTCGTTCGCCAGCACCATTACGGTGGAAGATAATTGCGTCAAGGTTTCGCGTTCATCGTCCACAGCATACAGAGCTGAGACTCTTTCAGGTACATGCAAAGTGTTTTAAAAAGTTCCATCTTATAATATTTCTATTCTTCAGTGTATACATATTTTCCCTGTTTATATATTTTTAGTAATATTGCGCTTAAACTATATTTGTTTACTATGTAAATGTTTTAATAAGCAAATTGCAGTCTGTAAACATACTTTTTTTTTATTTCGTTTTTAAAAAGTAGTTTAATGTAAACGAATATGATAGAAAAAACTATTCGTGATATTTTTAACACGTGTATCTTAACAGCAATTCAACATACTGTTTCTATGCTGCTAGTAGTATAACCTTGTAGTGTGTTTTAATAAACTTGCGTGATAAGTTTTATTTCCATACAAACTTCCTCACAATAGAGATTTTTACGCAAGTTATTAACACTGATGTGAATTCCTGTAGGATATCAGTGCTACAGTACGTCAAGTCCCCCACGTCAAACATTTGTGCTTGTAGTGCTGCCTGAGCGTCTGATCACGTCTCGAGAGGTCGCTTCTTTCTGCTCCTCACGTACTTTCTTAAACGTAAGTATTTTTTGTAAGAAAAGTGTTTTTTCGTGATTGTATCTGTGCTCACATTTCTAACCTTTGATTTTCACAAGCCCTCTTCCACTCTTGATCTTACTCCTATGAGGCATCACTATATTTTCCACAGTGTACACAGACATGAAGCTAGTACATGTTAAGATGAAAACTTCAAGAATAAAATTTCAGTGTGAAGTTTGCCAACATAAGTATACTCGGACTGATATTATGAAAATACATTTTAGAACCTGCAGAAGAGCTTCTCACTATACATTGTAGGTTCTGCACATAGCACCACAGGCACAACACTTAGCACCACAATTAGCACCACAATCAGCACCCCAATTAGCACCACAATCAGCACCACAGCACCACAATCAGCACCACAGTACCACAATCAGCACCACGGCACCACAATCAGCACCACAATCAGCACCACAGCACCACAATTAGCACCACAGCACCACAACCATTACAGTTAGCACCACAATTAGCACCGCAGACACCGCATTTAGCTCCTCACACAGCTATGCATGCTCCTCACATAACTCTGCAAACTCCTCCTCATGCTCTGCAAATATCTCCGCACATAGCATTGCATGCACCGCAGTTAGCACCGCAGGCACCGCACATTGCTCCGCATGATCTGAAATTAGCTCCACTATCTCCGCACATAGCTCCGCATGATCTGCAATCAGCTCTGCATGCTCCACAATTAGCTCCACAGGCTCCGCGAATAGCTCCGCACACTCCGCATGATCTGCAATTAGCTCCACTTGCTCCACAATTAGCTCCACTTGCTCCAAATGCTCCACAATTAGCCCCACTTGCTCCACAATTAGCTCCACATGCTCCACAACTAGCTCCAAATGCTCCACAATTAGCTCCACATGCTCCACAATTAGCTCCACATGCTCCACAATTAGCTCCACATGCTCCACAATTAACTCCACATGCTCCACACTTAGCTCCACATGCTCCACAATTAGCTCCACTTGCTATACACACTTCATAATTCACAATTCACTCCACACAATCCTTAATCCACAATCAATTTTACAGACGAAAATAATAATTGTTTTGGTCATGTTTTTACAGGTATGGGTCTTCGCTGTTCGCTCACACTCAGATCTAGAGGTCCTCCCTTAGGAATCAGAAGATGTCTCTTCATTTCCGAGGTCGCAGGTCCTGTCCCTTATCGCCTTAAAAGTCAAGTCGAGGAGTCGAGTAGAGACCGTTAGTAACGCAGCCAATCGTTGCTAACAGAGAAAACTACTTTCCTCTTTTCTTCTTATGGTATGTATACAAAGCAAATCTTACAACTTGTACCTTCACCTTCCCTGCTGTAACTAAATTTTTTTAATTACTGCATTTCATTAAATTATTTTCAGAATATTGTAAACATATCTTTACAAATATCTTGCTGCATTTCATTCAATATAATTTTAATCATACTAAATTTTGTTAAATGCCCCACATCTTTTCGGTAAAATATTTTGAAAAGTAACATGCTGAATTTCAGTAAAATATCTTGCCTCATTTGTATAAATTACTGGCAGTATTTTCTTATAGGGAAACTGTTACTTCCCATCCTCTCTTCCAAAATAATATTTGTTGGTATATAACTAACAGGATTTTTGTGCTCGTATTTTTTTCAGTTGCTGAAAGCCTATAGTCACCATGGACGGTGGACGTGTCGGTGAAAACTCTTCCGTTTTTCTTCTTCCTTCCTGCTCTACACCAGGAGTCGCTTCTTCTTCTGTTAGTCAGACTCCTGCCCCCTTGTTAAGCTGCTTTTTTGTAATAGGGTATTTACACTCAGGTGTAACCTCATGATACACGAAGCCAACTGCCCCGACAATTTTGTTATTAGGGAGGCAGGAATGTTTGTTTCAAGTGTGGGGCACAGATGACACGTAAGGATAGTTTAGAACGACACCTAGGTACATGCGAGGGTGTGGTGAAATAGGCTGCAACACACAACTGTAGGTTCTGCAATAAGTCTTTTACAATCACTAGCGATGCGCGTAGGCACGGGTCAGGGTGTACTTTCAATGCTAATAAGTCAACACACACTTGCAAAAGTTGTGGAAAGTCATACACTAGGGCAAGCAACTTAAATGCACACATGAAGAAGTGTAATGGTCCGGCCCCGCCCCCAGCAAAGAAGGCGCGAGTAGCTCCAGCACCCACACCAACACAGCAGCAGGCGACAAGACCTAGGATCGTAGCCGGAGCAGGTCAGCCAACTAGCAATGGATTTGTATTAGCTGAAACCGCATTTAGGTCAAATTTAAAGACGTATGTAGCAGAAAATATTTGTGATAAGGCCAAGGACATTTGCTCATATCTGGAAGAAATAAAACCAAATTTAACTGCACAGCTGCAGCAAGAGTTACAAGTGAAAGGTCCCATAAAATTTAACGCATTTTTGGAATGCGAGTATACAAAGCCTGAGCCTCACGAGGATGAGAATGGCAGCAGAGCCTTCAAGACGAAAAATATGCCTATTTATAATGAGCACGATATTGAAGAGGCAGTTACGGCAACAATTGAAAATATATGCCAAGAAGAACATGACTACATGTCTCGTGGCTCTGGATGGACGTTAAGTGCAGTCAGAATCCAGCTGCGCATTAACAAATTAGAGCCGACAAGAACCTCCAGCTACATCGACCTGCCCGCACCAATCAAGGCGAAGTTAGCAGTAATAAATCCACAAAACACAGACGAGTGTTTTAAATGGGCGATTTTAGCAAGATATTTAGCGGGGAACATATAGAGCGTGTCAACAAAAGATACAAGGATCTGGAAAAAAAATTTAATTTTGAAGGAATAGAATTTCCCACACCACTGCACCACATAAAAATTTTCGAGAAAAAAAAATAATCCCAGAGTGTCTGTCAACATATTTATACTAAATGACGAGAACCAAGTTGTGCCACATCGAGTTACTTGTGAAGAAAAAGAAGAGCATTTTGATTTATTGCTATTGACAACAGAAGATAAGAACTCGCACTACTGCTATATCAAAGATTTTTCAAAACTGATCAGAAAACACTGCCCACACAGAAAAAATTTACGTATGCAAGAGGTGCTTCAAGACGTACGACGACCAATTGAGAGTGACGGGAAAAATCGGAAGTGAAATGTTGGAAGAGCACAAGAAATATTGCAGGCAACATGCCCCTGCAAAGATAGAAATGCCGCAATATGAGAAAAATGGAAGACGACCAGTACTAAAATTTAAAAATTTTCAAAATGCACACAAGATGCCGATTGTGATTTATGCGGACTTTGAAGCAATGCTTGTACCGATACCCACCTGCCAGCCAGATCCAGAGAAATCATATACCTACTCATACCAAAAACACGAAGCCTGAAGCTATTGCCTGCATGTCCAGATAGATAATGATGTAATACCTGCCGCCAAGACAACAAGCCTACCAACCAAGCCGATCATGTACACTGGTGAGAATTCTAAAGAAAAATTTATTAAGGACATTGTGGACATCGGGAATAAAAGTGAAGAATATATACGGGTCGAGCGAGCCGATGAAGCCCCTGAATCAGCTGCAACTGCCCTACCAGCACAGCAAGTCCCCAGGATGTCCTAGGGACATCCTTTGAGGATATCCGGGTACATGCGATCCTCGGGATGTCCTAGGGATGGATATTTCGGATGTCCGAGAGCTCCAAAAAACCATGTTCCTAGGACGTCCCAAGTACCTCCTCGAAAAGTACATCACATCCCAGGAAGCTCCTTGGAAGACGAATTTGGGTCATCCTAAATTCCTCATCTGGGGAGCTCCCAGGGATGTCCTTACAGGGAGCTCCCACGGAGCTCCTCTGAGGAACTCCCTGGGATGTCCCAACAGGCATTCCCTGGGATGTCCGAGCAGGAGCTCCCTGGGATGTCCGAGTAGGAACTCCCCGAGATGTCCGAGCAGGAGCTCCCTGGGATATCCGAGCAGGAGCTCCCTGGGATATCCGAGCAGGAGCTCCCACGGACGTAGTGGATTTTTAGGCAAGTTCCTAATGTGACCACTAGATAGCTCATGCTTTTATTTAAATATACATGAGGTTTGTTGCTATTAATTTAGTAGATAATTCATAACATTCAGACATGCCTTAAGAAATTGGTAAATTTATTAATTTCGACACATATATTTTATTATTACTGGTAGACTTTTGGAAGTTGAAGCATTAAAAAAATGTTATTACAGACGAATTGTTTATTCAAAAGATATTAAGAGGCTACATTAACAATTATGTGTATTTGACTGTGAGTTAAACACTAAGTTTACATATCACCAAAACAAATACATTTGTTTTCTTTTGTGTTGAATACTAAACTTTTACTTTTGCTGCTGGAAGGAGCTGCTAGAGATGACCTAGGGATGCATTTAATACAGGTCCTAGGGAGCTCCTAGGGATGTCCCTGGGATCTGTTAAATACAAGTCCTAGGGAGCTCCTAGGGATGTGTTTAATACAGGTCCTAGGGAGCTCCTAGGGATGTGTTTAATACAGGTCCTAGGGAGCTCCTAGGGTTGTCCCAGGAATGTGTTTATTACAGATCCCAGGGAGCTCCTAGAGATGTCCCTGGGATGTGTTAAATACAAGTCCTAGGGAACTCCTAGGGATGTGTTTAATACAGGTCCTAGGGAGCTCCTAGGGATGTCCCAGGAATGCATTTAATACAGGTCCTAGGGAGCTCCTAGGGATGTCCCTGAGATGTGTTTAATACAGGTCCTAGGGAGCTCCTAGGGATGTCCCAGGGATGTGTTTAATACAGGTCCTAGGGAGCTCCTAGGGATGTGTTTAATACAAGTCCTAGGGAGCTCCTAGGGATGTCCCTGGGATGTGTTTAATACAGG
>PNEQ01071712.1:0-10202 GCA_003012365.1 Medauroidea extradentata
GCAGTACCGTACATGGTCACTGTGTGTATGCATTTGTACCAGATTACTGAGCTCAGGAAACACCTGAAATTAATTAATTATTTTCTTACACAAACACCTGAATGTATGTGTGTATTTCAGTGCTCCTAGCTTAAAAAAGGAGTGGATACGGCAAGCGAGCAACACTGTGCTAATGTACATCGGAGAACTCTATACACCCTGAGATCTCTGGTCCTATCTCCACTGGGCCAACTAGTCGAGTGGTGCCCACAACAGAATATGTACGTCTATTTTACCATCAATCTCAGAGGCAGCACAGAACCTACTGTATGTGGAATGATCACCTATTTACCACATATTTGCCACATAGATTAAATTGTGGTAGATATAGTTAAAGATCAATTAGGTATTAAAATGAGCATAGCACCAGCATTAAAGCTAAAAACCAATTACTTGGGGTCATAAATCCGTACCACTCCATCCTGTTCTGAGAGCAAGATTTCAGTTCTCCATGATTTTTTGAACTGGGTAAAGTTACGTGTGTGTTCTGATGCAATTAAAATTTTCTTCTTATTAAAAAAAAAATTAAAACTTTAGCATTGCAAAATTATGTTTTTGTTTCGTATTTTGTTGTGTAAGTTAAATTCAAGCAGGTATTACAATTTGTCTTTTGTAATATTTTAACTAAACTATATTTTCTTTTCAGTGGTCTCAGTTTGGGAAAGAAAGGTAGAAAAAACACAGTTGAGAGGTGTAATAATATAGGGTAATCTAGAATTCAGTTAGGGTATAATCAATGTTACGACCAATTGGCCTTGGGCGGGTGTAACATTAGCTTTGTTTTGTGTTCTGGTTAATTCCAGCTAGTTTTTTACATCATTACCGGATTTCTACGTCATTTTTTCCATTAGGCCCTAAAGGGGTCGGTAGTATTGTAATCACATAACGTCAGCCCGCCAATGGGAGCGTGGCCTGGGGTGATGTGTGTGGCCCCTTCTAGAGAGTTTTGCCTCCGCCATTTGCAGAAATCAACAAGATATCTACGAGTGTAGTTGTGTGTGGTGCTGAGGCCCAAGTTTCCAATAATGATATAGTGTATTTGCACAAATAATCCAGAGACCAATGAGTGCACTTTTATCGGGGGTCTGTGGCCTAAATTCTTCATGATATAGTTTTAGGAGTGGCAAACTTTATGTGTAAGGACAGCACTGAGGCCTTATTTTTACATTAAATTCTTTTCGAACATCTTTCTGGACTCTCAAGCAAAATTTTTCCGTCTATACACGTAGGTGACGGTGCAATTTTGTTTCTTTGTTTTTTTCTATCCTCATGGACTTGGTCTGTATTCTTATACTGACTTCTTTTCAGTGAACCAGGTTCACATTAAAGGATATAAATTATGCAGATGTTAACGCAAAGACATTTAAATAAACAGTGAGATTTGTTTGGAAAAGTCAAGTTTCATTTCTGGTTGAAAATCCCTGAGTCAGTTCCTGGAACATTGTTAATCTTTTCGAGATTTGCAGCAGTGATGCAGAGGAAGATCAGATGGATTACAGGGGGTCAGGATACCTCTATACATACTCCAACACATGAATGCATGTTAGTCTTAGAGGGTTGACGTGCACCAGTTGTTGCCGCAACGAGGGGGAAGGATTTTTAAAAATATCACATTTAGCCTTTTAGCCTCTGAATGTCTACTGTACAGAAATGCAGCAGTTGGCACCAACAACGTGTGGCCAGTAACTACTAGGGATCCAAGCTGTTTCAGATAGGTAAGAGCGACATGAAAACGTAGCTGCTGGTTGATGGGAAGTTTCAACTCCCTAAGAGAGAATCTGATGCTGGGAACATCATGTGCATTGCCGAGGGAGCAACGCACCGGAAAACCGCAAGTTGGACCTACTGTGGAGTTATTTTCATATTCAGCAGAGTTAATTTAGGCCAAAATACGAGTATCATGGTTATATTATTCTTGTGTTGTAGTAATTGTGTAATTATCTAAATTCAAAAAGTATCAGTTTTATTAGTTGTGTAACTGGTTATGTCCATACCTTGAAGTTTTAAAGCCAAGATGACTGTAGATGAAGTATTTAAAGGATTTCCCAAAAGGGAAGTGGAAACTAATGAGGATAGCAGTAGTGAGTTGAGACAAGTTTCGAAAATGCTGAAGAATTTTAGGGCTGAGGTTAGTTGTAAGTTTTCAGAAATTAAAGAGGAATTGACCCAACAAGTAGTAAATTGTGAAGTTGAAGTACAGAAAATATCTCAACAGGTACAGGCAAATGTAAGTACTACTAAGAATTGTGAGGCTAGAATTTAAATATTAGAACAAAATTGTCAGAGAGCACAGTCTGATATCAATGATTTTCAGGCTCAACAGGAAAATGTAAACAGTCAGGGAGAACAATTTGCAATCAATACAGGTGGAATAGAACAGTGTTGGGTGAAAGTTCATGAAAATATAAGGAATATTCAGTTTGTGAAACAACAATAGGTGGAAAAGAATTTTTAGCAAATGTTGAGAAATGTTTTAGTCAAAGCCAGATCATTTGCACACATACAGAAAACATTCATGCAGAAGTAAAAGAAATTCAAAGGGAATGCAAACATTAATACAGTATTATGAAAATTTAAGGCAGTTGCATAGGAAATTATATGGACAGATAGGGAATGAAATGTTACTAACTTAAGACGAAATTCTCACTTTTCAAAAAACAGTACCTAGACTTCTTAAGGATAACTGTGGTAACTGGGGGCCTAATTCCATCCTATTCATCCATAAATGTGAAAGGGTGTTAAAATTCATTAGGGGGATCAGATGAGAAGAAAGTACAACTTTTTGTGTGTTAGCTAGGTGGTGATACTGCCCAATGGGCCAGCTGGAAGGAGACAGTATAGGCAAATTTTGCAGAAGCCAAGGTAGCATTTAAAAAAAAAAATATTGGGGAATCTGTTCAGGACGATTTCTTGCAGTCTGTTTTTTCAGATAAATAAAGACCACAGAGTGGGCTTATGGCTATGTACAACAATTGTATCTGCAGACTAAGTATTGAGATCAGGGAATTTCAAAGGAGAGATCCATTTCACATGTCACACATCACTTGCCATGGCATGTTGAAAACTGTATTCTGGGAAACAAGCCCGGGAGTGTTGAGGATGTAATTACTTTACTAGAAGCTATTGATAGGAGGAATGACAGGAAAGAAGAGTTGAGGAGGAGAGAACGGGATAGTAGATATCAAACTCAAGGAAATGGTCAGGATCAGGATGAGTATTGTAATGGAAACATAAGGATGTGAACAGAGGGAGAAATGTAGGGAATCAGAATAACAGGGGGGAGGGGTATAGTTCAGTGGGAGTTTATATAAGGGGGAATAGATTGAGCGAAAATGAGAAGGATTTAAACTTGTAGGAAGGGAGGATTGTGTCCTGAATACCTCCTTCTATAGCATAGAGGGGCCTAGCAATTGCTGTGGGATGTTACAAACAAGTCAGGAAAATCAGAATGATGAAAATGACTTACAATGAGAATCTGAAATCGTATTTGAAGAAAACCAAATAGAGACTAAATTAGTACAGGGAAAGAGAGGTTTATGTTCTTATATAGAAGGATATTTAGTATCTTCTGGGAAAAATTTGGAAATGCTTGTGGATTCAGGAACTGAAACAACTGCCATGTCTGAAGAATGTTTAAAAAAAAAAATAAATAAAAAATTGTGGGTTAAATGAAATTGCAATATTATCTGTATCTAATATGTCTATGGTAGGGGCTATAGAAGCTAGAAATAGAAATGTAAAGAAACTAATTATTTTGGAACTTAATATTGCAGGAAAAGTAATGCAACTGACATTTTTAGTTGTAAAAATGTTTAAATGTTGATACTGTGGTAGGAGATGAATGGCTACAGGAATAGATAGTTATTATAAATTATGTACATATGTTTATAGGAATCGCAGGAGAGAAGATTATTTTTGGGAGAAAGAGTAGTTTGACATTTTCTTGCAATTTGAGAATTATTGTTGAGGAAAGTGATAAGAATCAAATGTGTTGCAATTTTGTAGAAAAAAAAAGTTTTTCACTCAGGAGGAATTGGGGAAGGTAAATTTGCAAGGGGGTACCAGAGAAAAAAAAGAAATCATCAAAGGAATTTTTGAGACAGAACATGGGGCATTTCCCAATTTTCCAGGATTAAATAATGGTTATGAGTGTACACTTGAAGTGAGGGAACACAAACCGTTTGTTCAAAGGCCATATCCTGTTGCACATACTTTGTGGCCTGCAGTTGAGCAGGAGATTTAAAATATGATTGATCTGGACATTATTGAGAAGCATAGTTCAGAATATTTAAATCCTATTTTTGGTTTGGCGAAGATAACTGTGGGGTAAGGAGGAGTGGGGTAGTACCAGATCAGGAATCACCGAAACCAACAAATGAACTACTGCAGAAATTTTATGGATGTAAACATTCCTCAAAAATTTATCCAGTAGCTTCTTATTGGCAAGTACCTTTGGGTGCATCTTCTGGACATTATATACATATTTTACACCAAGGCAAAACGTACTGTTTTAAAAGGTTGTCATTTGACTTGAATGTTTCTGTTAGTCACTTAATATGGGGTCTAGAAGAAGTATTAGGGGTAGAAATTTTGGAACTTATTAATGTGTAGGTTGATATTATTCTCATAGTAACTATAATTTTCAAAGAACATTGTGAACTTTTACAAAGGATACTAAAAAGGAATGAGAGCATGTGTGGCTAAATTTGAATTCATAAAAGAAGAAATTACATTTTTACGAAATTCAGTAACTGCTGAAGGGATCAGAATAAATCTTAGTAGAATACAAGCTATTCAAGAACATCTGTATCCAGAAAACTGTAAACAGTTAGAAAGGTTAATGGGATTTTTTAATTGTTTTCAAAAGTTCAGACAAATTTTAACAAGATTTGTACACCTTTGAGGATACTATTACGAAAGGGGCAGAAATGGAAATGAGGGAAGTAACAAGAAAAAGCTGTTAATAACTTAAAGATGGAATTAGGAAAGGAAATTTTATTGCATTATGCTAATTTGGACCATAAATTTTTTATTGCATGTGATGCTTCTGAGGAAGCTATAGGGGCTATGTTATTTCAGGTAAATCAGGAAGGAGAACCAGTAACTAATAGATTTGTGAGTAGAGCTTTAAATGCTGCTGAAACCTGATATACAATTGCTGAAAAAGAATGATTGAGTATTGTATTTACTTGTTCTAAGTTTAGAATTTACATTTGTGGTAAAGACACTACTGTACTGACTGATCATCAGGCTTTGTGCCAATTACAGTCATGTAAACTGCTCCATGGTACTGATACTTTTTTGTATACTTGAATTACAAGAGTACTACCTTGATATTGAACATATCCCAGGTAAAGCTCAGGTCATCGCTGATGCAATGTTGAGGAGTAGGGCGGATATTCCCACCTCTGAAGCCAGAGAATTTCAAATTATAAGTCTTAGTGAGAGTCTGATAGAATCAGATCGAGGGCTCAGGATATGTGCAAAAAGGTTAAAGGGTGAAATTTCACAAGATACTAGATTGAGTAAGGTAATTCGGGAATTAGATTCAGACCATTATAGAGATTTAATTCAGGAAAAATTCCAGTAAAGGGTTGGATATTTATTTCAGAATGTTAGCAATGTTAGTTCTAAGTGGATAATATGTATATCAGAGACTAAGAAAGGACATAAGTAGGGGTATGCATATTGAATGTGGACATTTTGGAGTAGCTAAAAAAGCAGTACACATTTACAGATTTTGTGTTTTCCAAGGTATGTATAGAATTGTGTTAAAAAGTAATTGGTAAATGCTTATAATGTACGCAAACAAAAGTACCAAACAGAAAATGTCAAGGTATCATGGGACATGTTTTGGCCACTAAGCCTTTGGAAGTAGTTTGTATAGATATATTTAGCCCATTACGAAAATGCAAAGGGGGCGTACAGTATATAATAGTCTTACTTGATGTATTTTCTAAATTTGTAAAACTGTATCTTATCAAAAGGGCAACTGCCCAAGTAAAAACTGAAAAGGTAACGTAACTGTATATACTTGAGGTAGGATTACCAAAAAAGATTGTCATGGATGGTTGACCACAGATCATAAGTGATAATTGGAAAATTTTGACAACTGTGCTAGGTATTGAATTAGGTTACATTGCAGTGTACCACGCAGCAGCAAATCCAGTGGAATGTGTGATGAGAGAGTTAGTTTGTTTTATTATAGTCATCACAGCAAAGGGCTGTTATTCCATTTTAGTAGCATCTGTCTAAAGACAAAAATGGTTGGGGTATCATGAAATTGATCATTCAAAACCTATGTCATGTGGGAACTGAAAAATACGTCTGTTTTTTTGTCACTTTTACTGTCTGATACAAAAACATTTAAAGAGGGAGAGGAGAATGTTATTTCTTTACTTGGATGTTTTTTCATGCCCTCGAAGAACACAAAGCCTTGGTAGTGATACATGGGAGGAAAGGGGCAAGGAGTCGGCCATGGTCTTTGTTAAGGAACCAACCCAGTATTCGCCTGGAGTGATTTCGGGAAACCCTGGAAAACCGAAATCAGGATGGTTGGAGCCAAGTATCGAACCCGGGTCCTCCTGAATGCATAGGGAGTGTTTTACCACTGCTCCACCATGCTTGGTTATCGAACAAAACAGAGTATATTAATGTTCTGCCGTGATTTCAACTTAGGCGCATCACTCATTTCCACTACTTCATTGATAGTTATATCTTAAGCCTAAATGAGCGCATATACAAAACAGTATGACTACCAGTATTGTGTAAATTGTTTTACTACATAATATGTAGTTTTTCAATGCATAAACATAAAGTTGTAGGTAATTATGAATTTTTGTCAGTCAAGTAACTTACCGAAACCAAGTAAATTTTTTGTCAAAAAAAAAAAAAAAAAGAAGAAAATTAGGCGACAAAGTAAAACCTTATAAAGAAACTGTATGACAGTTTTATTTTTATGTTTGCTATAATTTAGGATTTTAAAAATAGTTACTGTACAAGTAGTAGAATTGAAGGGTCATCACAAACTTCTTTATGGGAATTATTTATTGTTTGTCTTTCCTTTATGATTTCAATTTTTCATGTTAGTTATTATACTGTGTTGCTATTGTTACTTCCTATTAGCATAAATGGTTTGTTTGGAACAACCTGTTTTTTTCTAAAGTTTCCTTAACGCGTTACGAGTATGTGAAAAATAATGGAGTGCTGTTAACACAATATTTTACTCCCTTTCTCATAGCCCATCTATGTTACAACTTTTTGTTGTTTGCCTTCAATACAAATAAATGTTAACAAATAATTACAAACACAAAATTTGGTAATGATATCAGTCACCACATACAAGAGATACTGTAGTTTCACTACTGAACCAGTTTAGGACGCAGGATCAAGAAAACTTTTAATAGTGCGGCCGCATGTCACTATTCTTCGTCCTAACTCTACATCTATGCCGCAGTTACTTATTTGTTTATTTATTTTGTCTAGTGCTCTTTCATTTGGATGATATCACGGTTCTGGTTGTTTGCTTTCTTTGTTTCCTACCCTGACTAAGTGTGCTGGTTTCACTGCAGCGAGGCAGTGCCGTAGTCGGCGTTGTAGTAGACTGGAGCAAGGAGCACTGTCGACGGTAGGCTGTCTTGGTTTGGCTGAGTTCGGCGGCGAACGCCTTCCCTCCTTCAGCAAAGTATGGTTTGGGGCATGTCTACCTTCATACTTGTTTCTGTGGGTCTTCCCGGAGTCAATGCCGGTCCATGGGGCTGTTCTTATGTGCTGGAGAAACAACATGCTGCTGAGAGCTGGAGCGCAGCAGCAGGATATTTTACAGTGGATCTGACCGGAACACGGGACCTGGAGCCATTTATGTCAGTTCTCTTAACTTAAGGTATATGCTGCACTGAACTTATTCATACCCAACTCGTGTTGAGAAGATCCCTAGTGCTCTAGCCCCTTGTTAAGACAAAGAGGCCCATTAAGTGCAGGGCTATACACTGTTTTATCCTAGTTGCTGTATTTTGGGCTGCAAACTTGACTTTCGCAAGGGCAGGGCTGCCTATAGCCATAGAATTGACTGATATCCATGATAGTTACATGTATAGTGCAAGAACTTATTCATACCCGACTCGTGTTGAGAAGATCCCTGAGTGCTCTAGCCCCTTGTTCAGACAAAGAGGTCCGTTAAGTGCAGGGCTGTACCCTGTTTTGCCCTAGTTGCTGTTTTTTGGGCTGAAAGCTTTATTTTCGCAAGAGCATGGCTGCCTATAACCAAAGAAGTGACTGATATCAATGATAGTTACAAATATAGTGCAAGACAGACTTGCACTCACGTGTTAGACGTGTGTCTATACTATTGCCAACCTAGGGCGAGTTGGACAGTAACCTTGTGGTCTCCCATTTGGCTGTGAAATAATTGTTTTTTAAGTCTTCTCACTACGTTTGTGTGTTTTCAGAGAGGGGCAATTCCCCATATAATATTATTGTAACCAAATTGAATTCTATATTTAGATTGTTTTCTTACTCTGTGTGTTTTCAAGGGCATCAGCGCCCCATCTATATTTGCTGAGAGCTCTCTAGGTGTTTTCCTTATATGTACGCTTATACCTTGGTGATGATGATAACTAAAATAAATAATGTATTTTTCTAGCTCATAACCTGCTCTGTATTTTTTCTTTAAAGTATATCCCTGGGTGTACAATTATGTTTTTACTTTCTCTCTATGCCTCAGAGGTTACAAACTGCTGACTAAAAGAAGCCTGTTTCTTATTTATTAACCTTTCCAGACATAACCTCATTGTCAGCAAAGATAATGAAACGTTTTTTTCTCTTCAGCCAACGCTTTGAATGGCACTCAGCTGTTGAGTTTGTAGCACGAGCACATGACACATAACGTCACAAATTTCACAACAATAGACAAGAGAACAGCTAAAGCTATTGAGGTGGGGTTGCTTTTAAAAATAGATTTAGCTTATTACAAAAAACTAACTCGCTTTCATCCCCCATCTAACTTGAATAGTAAACAAATATTTCACTGACCAAATTTGACGTTTCAGTTTGTTAGAAAGCGCACATAATGTTAGAAAAAAATTTCTGTACAACTAAAGGAACACATTTTGCATTCAGATTTGTTTGTTATTAGTGTCCAGATATATAAAATTAAACACCATAAAAACTTGCAAAAAAATTTTCTTTTAATTTGTAAGTTATGATGTGATATATTTAAGGATGCATTCAAAACATTTGTTTTTAATTTTTTATCACTTTAAAATGGTGTAAATGATGAATCAACTATAACACCCTATGTGCATTTTGCTGATGTACAATATGCAAAAATTTTAAGAACAAAGTCATGTCCTAATTTTATGATTTTTTTGCAACAGCGCATGCCAAAACATGACAGTTACCATGCATCGGAAAAAGATTATCCTACACTATTACACCTCTCAACTGTGTTTTTTCTACCTTTCTTTCTGAAACCGAGACCACTGAAAAGAAAATATAGTTTAGTTAAAATATTACAAAAGACAAATTGTAATACCTGCTTGAATTTAACTTACACAACAAAATACGAAACAAAAACATAATTTTGCAATGCTAAAGATTTAATTTTTTTTTAATAAGAAGAAAATTTTAATTGCATCAGAACACACACATAACTTTACCCAGTTCAAAAAATCATGGAGAACTGAAATCTTGCTCTCAGAACAGGATGGAGTGGTACGGATTTATGACCCCAAGTAATTGGTTTTTAGCTTTAATGCTGGTGCTATGCTCATTTTAATACCTAATTGATCTTTAACTATATCTACCACAATTTAATCTATGTGGCAAATATGTGGTAAATAGGTGATCATTCCACATACAGTAGGTTCTGTGCTGCCTCTGAGATTGATGGTAAAATAGACGTACATATTCTGTTGTGGGCACCACTCGACTAGTTGGCCCAGTGGAGATAGGACCAGAGATCTCAGGGTGTATAGAGTTCTCCGATGTACATTAGCACAGTGTTGCTCGCTTGCCGTATCCACTCCTTTTTTAAGCTAGGAGCACTGAAATACACACATACATTCAGGTGTTTGTGTAAGAAAATAATTAATTAATTTCAGGTGTTTCCTGAGCTCAGTAATCTGGTACAAATGCATACACACAGTGACCATGTACGGTACTGC
>PNEQ01071713.1:0-10201 GCA_003012365.1 Medauroidea extradentata
GGGGGGGGGGGGGGGGAATGTTCGGTGCAGTGGCGAGGCGTTAGCCTTGCCATTGTACCAAACATAAAAAAAAACCGTGGCTCAGATGGTTGAGCGGCCGGCCTTGGTGCGGGAGGCTCTGGGTTCGATTCCCAGGTCTGGCTGGGTGTAAATTTGTGTTTGTCCATTTGGGTCTCAAAAATTGTCACTATGCTAATTGTCACACGAAAAGTACTGGGGTCACTCGAATTATGTCACATTAAAGGGGGGAATGGTTGGTGCAGTGGTGATGCGGAAGCTTCCGCATCGCCGCTGCACCAAGCATTTTATTTTTAAAAAAATGGTCAGACCATTCGCCTCCCACCAAGGCGATCCGGGTTCGATTCCTGTCGGGGTCGGTCACCGGATTTTCGCATGTGGGAATCGTGACTGACGATGCCGCTGGTCGGCGGGTTTTCTCGGGGATCTCCCGTTTCCCCCGCCCTTTCATTCCGGCGCTGCTCCATGCTCTCAACTCATGTCATACCTCACCAGCGTTAAAGACCTCGGTGTTGAACGCTGACTAAAATCTCTCACTATCACTCACCCTTGTCGTCGAAGTCCATGTTTTGTGGTATGTACTTCAGAAAGGTAGCATTTTAATTTTTGGAATTAATTGGATACTTCCCTTTACATGCATTGTCCGTGCTGCTTGGAATGATTGCAACTTATCTTGTCTTGATGTTAAAATGAAGTGAAAGCAATCCAGTTGTAAATTATTGGGTCCGCACGACCCCGTGTGTTCTCTTGTAGCAGAACTCGCAGTACTGTGACGCAGGAAATGCCACTATCTTGACCTTGGAAGGCGACGTTCCAGTGATACAGCTGAGCGAACCGATTTCCCGAAAAAATTTGGCCGCCATTTCCTGCATTCTACACTAGAAGTATCGTCTGTTAAATTAATTGTAAATGTTCCCTGATAGTTGGAATTAACTGTCAGTCTTACATAATCAAGAGTGTTGTAAATGCGAGCATTTTCACTGATTGCTGTCTCGTTTTCACCGAAATCAAGGTCGCGTAGGACGAACGAGAGTCCCATCACAGATGATTAATTCAAACATGTTTGTTGTAGCTAGTGCTATCAGAAACATAGCAAAGTGTAATTCTGGTTTCGCCCCAGGCAACTGTCAGAAAATGTGTATCTCTTTGCAAATTTGTGGGATATGTCCAAATATATACTCAGTGAGAAATGTGCAAAATTCATTTCGACATTTCATTGCTTGCCTTTCGTGGTAAACATAAAAGTTGGATTTGCGAGATTGCAAATATTTGATTCCAACAAATGTGAAAACTTGTAACTGTCTCACTTCCTGGACTGAGATGCAAGTTCTGCATGAAATCGATGCAAATTCTTTCTGCGTCATTGCAAATTTTTTTATCAGATTTTCAATTTACATTGCGAAAGACAAGTACTTGCACAACTCTGTGTGTGTGTTTATATATAATATATATATATATTTATATATATATATATAATTTTAAAGGTTCCTCGATTTTTGTTGCGTAGAAAGTATGTTGTTGGCTATCTCACACTGCAATGACAGGAATCTGCAATTCTGCAAAGCACCTTCCGGAAACTACAATGGAAGAATGATATACAAGCCTCCAAGCTGTACCATAAAATATCAATAATTTCAGCACCATGACTGCAAAACAGATAAATCGTAACATATCTCACCTGCTGTTTGAGGCAGTTTCTCTAGTAGGCACTCTTTTCCAAGAATGACTCGTATAGGTTTCCCCGTGAATCCGCACTATTTAATGACATATAGTTTGCACTTCACTTGGTTCTGTCAATTTTCGGAAGTTCTGCATCGTCTTTACATGACAGAATTTTAAGCAATCCACATGTGTCTACACATAAACAATATTACCAAAATATGTAACGAACTAGATTTGTAATTGACAATCATTGCTTATAACCCTGCCATATCACATGTTACAAGTAATCATATTTGGAAGAACATCTCAACGCGCATTAGGTTTATACATCTATGAAAAGAAAACACATTTCAAACAATGTTTCCATCAGTTTAAAAATTAAGATCACTTATTGGAAACACGAATTTCAAGACTCTCAAAATAGCTAAAAACAGCTTTTTTAAACTGCCGTATCTAGGAAAATTACAACCGAATTCGGAAAACACAATAATGAAAATAGGCGCTGGAATTTGAATAGTATCGCAAATAAAATAATACGGTCACCGCTTAAAGTCCTATAGGATAATGTATTATAGTATAGCTCTGTGCGCCAGTTGCTGGGTTTGCGTGTAGAGGCGATAATACATTACATACGCCGACCGACGTCACTCTTAACGCTCCATAGGTTTTGTGCCTCACATACACCAACGCAGCCTACCTGGATAAGAACCACAAAAGGGACGTAAAACCCTCTCACCATTTTTTTTATTTTTTTATTTTTCATCTATCAGTTTGGTATTAAATAAAGCAAGAATCGTTGTATCATGCCCTTTTTATAACCATTACGTCCGAACAGGCACAAAGTACTGTGACACATGTTTTTTTTTCACACGGTACGCGCGTGTCTAGTGCTAAGGAATGTGGTTGTGGTTAAAAAAAAATTTCGTTATTTTCGAGAGTCGTGGCCTGATGCAAATCGGAATAAGTAGTAGTATTTTGATTTTAAAAAATTCATCATAGTAAATCTGCGGTCCTCGTAGTATGAAGTTTTGATGATTTTGGAGGAAGGCTGTTTTGAATGTTCGTTTCTGAAGTAGTTGGTGATGCCGGTAGTGGGAGAGCTTGTGAAGAACACGGTGAAATGCGGGTGTGCGCTGGAGAAGGACAGGGGGTAAGTGGTCAAGGATGTGGGAGGGTTGCAGTAGTATACCCACCACCCTCTCATGCTTCCACCCAGGACTCGTCTGCCCACACCGCCCCGCCAGATGCTCATCAATATTCAGCAGACTCGCCACCGTAGTGCCACGCTTTATACCCACTACTAGGGCAAATTTATGGCCGCATCTTTATAGCCGCCTCGCTACAGCCCTCTCCTGCTCCTCTGCCTTCTGTTCTACCTGGTATCTACTTGCTCCATCCTCTTCCTTCCCCCTGCCCTAGCTTTTCTTTAATTCCTCCCTCACAACGGCAGTTTCAATTTGCTGTCGGACGACGAACATGTCTCCTCTTCGCCACGGGTGGAATAAGGCCGCGCAGCGACGCGTGCGTTCAACGGACCTACCCTCGACTGATGGGAAATTCCGCTAGTTTGCGCCACGGGTTCCATACAGGTAGTAAGTAAGCTCGGTGCATTCCGTTTCTGCTGAAAAGCACTGAGATCGCTGGTCTGTCAGTGTTTGTAAGCATTAACGGACCGGTATCAGTAATTCGTCTTCTTCAATGGTTTGGTTCTTTCGGAACGACTGTCAGTGATGGACACGTACATAACCTTGTCTGCTAAAACCTAAATCTAACCTTCAGTTATCATTGTTTGCATC
Organism: Medauroidea extradentata; assembly: GCA_003012365.1. Lineage (NCBI taxonomy): Eukaryota > Metazoa > Arthropoda > Insecta > Phasmatodea > Phasmatidae > Medauroidea > Medauroidea extradentata. The sequence continues at coordinate 3,477 of PNEQ01071713.1, forward strand.
AAATGCTTTTTAACACCTTAAAATCCGCAGCAAATGATTGTGGAGAAAATATTAAAAATAGTGAACTAAGAACGTGAATGTCGTACGTACGTACATTGTTAAGGCTTGGTTTCAGCCGCCATATTGAATTTTATTATTTTTCGCTTTTTTTTTTTTTAATTCTGAGAAGAAAATTGTTAAATATGTGATTATACTTCGAATTATATTTACATTTCGCTACAGTACAGACCTTGCGATTTGGCTGTTAACTTATAATTACGCCGCAATTTGTCGGGTAAATTATGAATATAAATAAATTTGCCACACAAATTGCGGCGTAATTATAAGTTAACAGCTAAGTCGCAAGGTCTGTACTGTAGCGAAATGTAAATATAATTCGAAGTATAATCACATATTTAACAATTTTCTTCTTAGAATTCAAAAAAAGTGGAAAATAATACAATTCAATATGGCGACTGAAACCGAGCCTTAAACATAATGCGATTAAATATCAACATTGAACAAGTCTTCATCCAACACAGACCTGAAAATTATTCACCAATCGAACATTTATTTCTGTACATGTTTCTCGAAAAGTATTTATATTTCTCTCTATGAGCAGTAATATTCTCCACACCAAAGTTTTCAAACAATTGTGTTACACATGCCGACATCCAAAATTTAACATTTTTGTTTTTAAAAAAATGTATGTTGACACTTCGCGAAAAAAAAAAAAATAACGCAAAAACGTTAAATTAGTTATGTTATTTTTCATCCTCTTAGTAAATAATCTTTGAGTGAGTGAGTGAGATATTTTGATCAGCGCCCACATCGAGGTCTTAAGTGCTGGTGAAGAGTGACATGAGGTGAGTATGTAGAGGCGCCGGAATGAATTAGCGGGGGAAAAGGGAGATCGCTGAGAAAACCCGCCGACCAGCGGCATCGTACGGCACGATTCCCACGTGCGAAAATAGGGGACCGGCCCCGCCGGGAATCGATCTAGGATCGCCTTGTTGGGAGGCGAGAGGTCTGACCATTCGGCCACCGCGACCTTGTATAATCTTTGATGTATCAACATTATCTGAATTTCTAAAGAAAATAAAATTGTTTGTTGAAATTATTATTATTATTATATTTACTTATTTATTATATATATCACACCGTCTGCTTTTACTGGCACTGGATGTCCTCCAGAGCTCCAGTAAACTCAGTGGTTATCAGTAGTTGTTGTAGCCTTGCGGGAGGAGTCGGCCGAATACTGGTTTAGGCAGTTCGGAATAAAGTGAGCACTCAACAAAGTCCTGACCAAGTTCTATTTTCAGCAAATTTGTGTCATTCCGCGCGTAAATGTTAAAGACGGGAAATGCCTAATCTCTCTGGACACGTCACTTGATGTTTGCGTGTATAAGATCAATTAACAGGTCAGTAGGAATCTATGCAGATTATTACTTACATAAAATACAATTATGTCGATTTCAGTTATTTTGTTACAGTATTGTCTTATGTAAATAGGAAAATACACGTAAGTATATTGTGTTATTTCGCTGCCAACCATACAAGCAGTAGGCAACTATTGTTAATGTTGAATTATATGCAGTAACGGCTAGTGATATTTTTTAAAGGTTAAATGTTTGATGATCACTTTATACCGAACGACTTACATCAGTGACCATCAGAGGTCGTTTGCATACACCCATCCCTCCTATTAAGGGTGTTCGAGTGGGGAAAAATAATAATTTTATATTTGCATAAAACAGTGATAGTTTTGTAGACGATACTTAGGAGTACATATTTCTCTTACAAAAAAAATTTAGCTCAGTCAGTTTCCCCACAATGGCGTTTCGAAGTCAAAATTTGCATGTTTTAGTTCCCACGCACCTCGAGAACTAATTAACATAACGTAACGAAATAATTACAGTGAAAGTACATGTCCCGGGCTAGGGCTTTAGGCCTAAGTATATCCAAACCCATTCAAACAATGTTTTGTATTTTTAAAAAATTTCTGAAATTTGAAATTTTTTAGTTAATTTTAGGATTTTTTTTTAAAGTACAAAAATATTTTATATTTGATTTTTATACACTTAACGCCCTAGCCCGTGACATGTATTTTTACTGTAATTTTTTTTCGTTCTATTAGCCTATGCTGATAGGTTTTCGGGGGGTGTATGACCTAAAAACATTCAAATTTTGACTTTGGAATGCCACTATAGGAAAACTGGCTGAGCTAAACAAATTTATAAGAGGATAATGTACTACCTAATAACGTCTACAAAACTAACAGTGTTTCATTCAAATATAAAATTATGATTTTTATCCACTTGAACGCCCTTATAGAGTGGGTCCGGAGGTTCTCCCCCGGGAAAATCTGGATTTCAAGGTGCCTAATGAGGTCCTTTTAGCAGCTTTGGGGGCATAAAAATAACAACAAACTTTTTTAACTTGAGCTGATAAAGTATTCAAATTATTGCTCCCGAATGCTCTCAGTGTGTACCCGCCGGGTACCGCACGTCCCAGTTACCGGAACTCACAATGGGAACATTCGGATTTTCATATTCCATGGGTGTGCACCGCAAGGGCGGCTCAAGCGAAGATTTTCGGGGGAGGGGATTGTGCAGTACTCCAACATATATACATCCCTCCCATTAAAGAGGGGGTCCGGGAGTTCTTCCCCTGGAAAATCTGAATTTCAAGTTGCGAAATGAGGCTATTTTAACACTTTTGGGGGCAGAAAAATACTAACGAATTTTTTTAAACATAAGCTTTCAGAGTATTTCAAGAATAAGATTCTGGTTTTGCATTTTTCGAGCAAATGGTTAAGCATGTTTACCAGAGCATTAAAAGTAAAGTCATCGTAGAATGTTTATTAAGTTGGGAAGCTGGCATGTAGCATCGTGCGTGCTGTAAGTTTAACTTAAATAAAACACAACAGTTGCCAACTGGCATAAGTAATATACTATTTTATGCAAAAATCAGACTAATCATAAATGTGATTTTTCCCACTGGGTGAATCAGTTGTTAACCTAGTAAATTTCTAGTAATGTTTTGCATTTTTATAACTCAGAATGGTCTGAACCGTGACCGTTTCTTACCCACAAATAATGTCTTTATAACGTTAATGTTTTATATGTTTTGGAAATATCTACACCTTCAGAATTTATTAGTAGAGATAGTGGTTTATCGCGGGAAAAGCTGAATGTGAGCAAGGCTTCTAGACATTGTTTACATAACTGAAGTGTTCATTGTTACTGGCCATCGTTCCTGCACTCTAAATTAGAATCAGTGAAAATCTGCTGCTTTGCAGTTAATCCCCTTTACTCAAATAGGTGAACATTTTCTTCACTTGAAATCAGTGGAAATCATCTACTGCTTTAGAGGGAAAAAATTTTCTGAGGGAATTAGTGAGTTCTGATAAATAGAAACACATTGGCACTAACAGAACACAATTTCTCAAATTCTAGGAATTTAATGTCTATTTTTAGAACAAATAAATTTTCAGATTTCGGCTAATAGTTTGCAGGAAGAATAAAGTAAAAATATGTGTGGCAATAATAAATCTGTTTGCTACTCATACGAATGACGTTACTCACATACTCGCTCAATCAATGCAACACTGGACTCAGAAAACGCAAAAAAGTTCTCGTTACTTCCTACGTAATAATAATAATAATAATAATAATAATAATAATAATAATAATAATAATAATAATAATAATAATAATAATAATAATACTTTGCATCCCCGATTGCCACTTGGCCCAAACAATCTCAATAGCCGATGAAAAATAAACAAAAATTAAAAACCGAAACGAACAACAACTTTAAACAAAAAACATGCTGATTGTTTGCAACACTTGAAAACTAAATGTTTTCCATATTCTAGAAACGTTCGTAACCAACATTTGTAATAATCTTCAACTTCTTTCTCATAATTATTAATATTGCTGGTTGGCACACACACATGAATTATTACTCTATCATTTTGTCGTCCCTTCAATCTCCACATCATCAATCATCCATCTATAAAGTCTGCTTTCACTACACCATTCTTCATTTTCTCAGTCAATAGTATTCTCTCTCCTTAACTTCCTGCTGCATCTTCTCCTGAATATAACATGTTGTGTTCATCGCTAGTGAACTGTTCATTTCCCTCTCATATAACTTCACAGATCCCTAAGACATCTAGTTTAGTCTTTACCATCTCTTGTTTTATGTTCTCTGGTTTATAAACTTGTAGTAATGTTTGGACATTTCATGTGCCAATTGTTACTCTTTTTTCCTATGCGATATTTTGCCTTAATTTCGCCCCTCCTAGAGAACCTATTGACGGGAATTTTTAATTCCGGAACATTTGCACTAAGCATCATATCAACGATAAGTGGAAAGAAGCACAACATGTTTCTATGGCTACCAGAGGGTCTTTAATGGAGAGGTTGCCCACTGTCATCTCTATCCATTTGCCATTGGCCACTACAGTTCTTCTGCCTTTAGGGACCATTTTCTCTACCATGGGCAAGAGGGTGCCCTACAAATTCAACATTTAATTTGCCCTCCAAGGAGGCAGTTGGTACATGGCATAGGGAGTCACTGTATCCCAGGTGACATTCGGTTCCCATCTACATTAGTCTGAAAGTATTGGAGAAGTGTGAGAAATACCTTACTGTCTCATCCTCGACGAAGAGAAAATTTCAATCTACACCTCCGCGTGGGAGAGCGTGGGCTATCCCTTACAATGTACAGGTATTATAGGTCGTTCCATAACTTATGAGTAGTAGGGAAAAGGGGGGCAACCAGAACACAGGTTGCAGACTGTGGAGAAGTGGAGCAGCCGACGCCGTCTTGGAACAATCCACCGCCATCTTGGATTATGTCACGGCGGCCATTTTGTTGTGCACAATGGCCATTTTGTCACATATGTCATGTCACATATTTCACATGTCACATTATGTCACGTATTATGCCAAGTGTCATATGTTATGTCTCATGCCATATGTTATGTCATATGTTATGTCTTATGCCATATGTTATGTCTTGCGCCATATGTTATGTATTATGCCATAAGTTATGTCTTATGTTATATCTTATGTCATATGTTATGTCTTAAGTTATGTCATATGTCATGTCGTCCACTTTTTCGTGTCCTCCATCTTGTTCCCAGCAGTCACTTGTTTGAGGGCATTTTTCCCTGCAGGAAGGAATTTTTTCCCTCGAAATTTCCATTGTCTGCTGGAAAGGTCATGTTTGTTTCCATCTTTGGCTACTAGGCGGCGATAGATTCGCAGTTTGTTTCCGTCATTGACTGCCAGGCGGTGCTGCAGACGACATCCGCCATATTACGTGAGCGCCGCCATGTTTGTTTCAACATCTAAATTGCTGTCCGCTAGAGTGCTCTAGTATCGCTATTAATGTAAGGTCGAAGTTGCTTTTGTTTGTATATGAGAGAATAGAACTTAGCATTTAATTTTTAAGCAAGTTAAAAATTTTTATTTCGCCGGGTGTTAGTTTCAGACTTGCAAACTTTGTGTTAGCAAACATGTGCCCTAGCCCACTTTTTTTTTCTTTTTTTTATGTTTGGTGCAGCGGCGATGTGGAAGCTTCCGCATCACCACTGCACCAACCATTCCCCCCTTTAAAGTGACGTAATTCGAGTGACCCCAGTACTTTTCATGTGACAATTTACATAGTAACAATTTATGAGACCCTAATGGACAAACACAAATTTACACCCAGCCAGACCTGGGAATCGAACCCAGTAGCAAATAAATGTTCACATTTAATTTATTTTCATTTAAAATTTTAGCATACATATGTCTCATTAATTATATATGTATATATAGCTGCCTAGAAGTAGTAACAGGGGCGTCATTTCAGGTTTTTCCAGGGGGGGGGGGCAATATTTAGTTTTTTGACGACAGTAACCTTGTTGCATCTTTTTTATTAATTAAGCATGTATAAATTAGATACTTTAATAATAAAACTTCAGTTTTATGTTTTTAAGTTAGCATTATTTACATTTAAAAATACAAAAAATATATTTATACAAAAAAATTACAAATCCAGGGGGGGGGCATTTGCCCCCCCCCCCTGTAGCCCCAAATGACGTCCCTGAGTAGTAACTATATATGCTCTATGAATTCTCAAAAGCAAGCAATTGAATCGTAAAAAGTTTGCAAAGTGGGTAAAAAAATAACTTAAATTTATCAGATAAAACAACGCTGTACAATTTTATTTATAGAGAGATTCAGGACGCAATCCTCGTAGACTGTAATTTGAGGGGAGGAAATCGAAACATCATGTATATTTAAAAAATTAATGTTATATAATCGACTGTATTTGTTCAGAGATATCCGGGACGTAGACTACAGTAGGTAATAGGGGTCTAATTCAACACCTTGGATTTTTTTTTCCACAGTGAACATCTGAAAGGTGATATAATACACATAAAAAACACTGAATTAATTTCAGTGTCTAGAGATATACATTTTAGAAGCCTCGTAGGTGATGGCGTGAGAATTGTTTCGTCCAGCACGATCCCCACATACGAAAATCTGGAGACCGGCCTCGCAAAACCTGAATAAACTTGACGAGGAGGTGAGCATCCTACCATAACTATTTTTCTGCCATCTCGCTGGAGCCAAGACGCTCTTGTCCTTAGAACTAATTCCTAGCTATCGAAGTGGCACAAACTGTCTTTTATTTACACATATCACATGCTGGTAAGATGGTGACGATATTGTTTCCCTCCGTAG
>PNEQ01071720.1:0-15938 GCA_003012365.1 Medauroidea extradentata
CCTCCTGGAAAGATGTCGCTTCAATGTCAAGTACCACCCAGAGAGAAGAAGAGGGAACAGGATCATTCCAGATCACGATATTTTCTCTCGGTTACCCGATACTGGGCGCAGGTGGTTATCATGGAGTAATACAATCCATGCGGCACCCGAGGAGGCCTTTTAGCGCTGCCGCCACTGTATTGTATTTCGCCGCCCTGCCAGACAGCCAGGGCGCCGAGGAGTGAGTGGGAAGGGGGTGTCCTAGCTCCGCCACCACAGTATCGTACTACACCGCCCAGCCAGACAGTCGCGGCTCGCAACATTACTTTGTAGTCTTATTTCGTTGCTGAAAAGAAGTATATTTGGTTGGCACAACTCAATATTTTCTTGTCTATACATAGTTTCGTTCTAACGTTTTTAAAATAAACGAGCATGAAAATGACTACTCAACAAAGACGCAAACATCAGTAGTAGTAATAGCAACAAAATTAAATGGTGCTAAACTTTGCAGCATAGGCCTAATAGAACTTGGGAATTAGTATTTATATCATTCATTTTAAAACAATGCTTTCAACTGTCTTAAATTTGGAGGTGAATTTTTGGGCCTCTCGATTGAACTCATTTTGTCGATTTCACAATCTATACCTTCGTTTGAAGGCATAGGTAGTAAAGCACATACCAGCACTTGCTTGCTACATTATAAACAGACTGAAACTGGTAGATCATACTCTGTTCGGGCATGAAGTATGAATTTTAAATCTAATAAGTTGGCACTTAGGTCTTCTTGGAACATCGTATTTGCATGCACATGTCCAATACTCACACAAAGTGGGTTTCCGCCACATGTTTACTAAAAAGGTACTTTTTTTTAATTGCCCTTATACAGCGAATGCGTTTCTGGTTTCGGTTTATCATGGTTTCTTTAAATTGCTCCACGCGAAATTTTGGATCTTTCCTTAGCATAAAACATGGCAAATTCCTCTCCCAGTTCCTGCCCTCTTGTGTGAGTTTGGGTTGAGTGTAACTGTCTGTAATGACATCTGGCTACAAGACGTATATCCCAACATATATTATAAGTAGAGACGTGCAAAATTCGCGTTATTTTCTGACAGCTGACTAGACTCCAAGTGACTATAGGCTTGTTCGACGTCTCCCGCTGGCCGATATTGTCGTGACTTGCCGCGGAGAATACTTACACGGTAGAGAGGCCTATCTCTGTAAAGACGTAACACACGTCAATGACAACACATGAAACTTCGTGGCCAATAGAATCGCCGATTATGCTCTGTTATGCATAGGAAAGTGAAGTTTAGTCTGCTACCAAATGATAACGCGAATTTTGCATGTCTCTAATTATAAGCATAGGCGTAGTCTACGGGAGCTGGCACAGTTGGCTACAGTCAGCCCCGAGGTCCGGGGGGGGGGGGAGGTGGCACGTTTTCTCCTCTCCCAACTTAAAAATAAATAAAGAATTATCCTACATTCAAACGACATAGTTGCACGTTGCAACTCTTTAATATAATAAATATTGCGGAAAAAAAGTAAGTCATTTACACGTTTTTGGAGTTTTACAAAAATACTTCAGTAAGTGAGTCTGACCTCCCACTCGCTCCTTTTCGCAGTTTTATTTATTTATTTTTACCCTCTAAAATTGTTGGTTACGCTAAGCTTGTGTCTGTTAAGTTTGGCGATGTAATACTTGAACAGTCCGTATTCTGTGAGTAGGTTGTTTTTGCCGCGTTCAATTTCCTTATGGATGAGCACCTGTGGTTGGCCGTGGTACCTGACTCGCTGCGTATCGCCGGTGCTTGCAGCTATCTTATCGCGGACAGAAGGAGGACACGGCGGTACAAGCTGTAGTGGCCAAGAAAGCGCTTTCATTACGTGTCGCAACAACTTCTGCGTGGCGCAACCGACCTGCGACCTGACACGACCGCTTCGTCGTGGCCAGACATACCGCGAAGCCTTTCCACGCAGTCCCGCACCACAGAATATTTGGTAATACAGAAGTGAAATAGCCGGTAGGATAGCGAACTCAGTCACACACGCCAGCAAAATGGCTTCCCTGGCCAGCAACATGGCGGAGACGCCTACCGTCAATCAGCGTGAGGTGGCTGCCCTGCTAGCCGGCAGCCAGTCCAATAGGAAACCTGCCGTATCATGCAGGAGTCAAACGTACGTAGGGCTGGTATCAACAGTCTCGGGCAGCCAATAAGCGGCAAAGTTCGCCCGTATCAAACGAGCCGCCATGTCGTTTCACGTCTGTATTACTATTTAGTCTGTGCCTGCGCCGAATATAAAAAACTATTATTTCTTTGAATGATGGTGTTCTCCCCGAAAACAGGTTTAGTACCACGAGGAAGTGAGGGCCGGGGGATGTTGAGGTTACTCGCCATTGCCGTCCACAACACAACACCCCGTGGCCCAGCAGCAGGGAGCTTAAGCAGTGAGCCAAGCGGCCGGAGTATTTATTTGAACAGCGCCAAATACATATGTTTTTTAAACTAACAAACTATTTTGTTACGTTTCAGATTCTGAAATAATTTGGACAGTTACTAGTAGGCTACTACAAGATAGCAAGCCTAATGTTACTGGAACAATTTCTGCCGATAGTTGCGCTGCTGTCGGTGAGGAGGTTATAAATCAGTTGTAATTCGAGTTTAGAAGCTTTCTTGATAAACAAGATTATATTGTTATTTTAAAAATCAATTCTAAAAGCTGTAAATACATTGTTATTCAGAAAAAAAATTCATTCAAATAATTTTTCTCTGCATATGTCTAGCTACCATTTTTCACTTAAGCCTTTTTTACCTACTCCAGCTGCCAAAAGTATCCCTTGCCAAACTGGTCGATAAGAAATGCAAACCTGTTTATTTACTAAACGTTTTAAATAACATTCTAATTTTATATTGTTAAAAACGATGTAGATAAAGACACATTAACACGCCATTCCTCTTCCGCATAAAATATGTTCCGTGTCGGGCTAAGTACGATGTTCCAGGAAGAACTAAGTGCCATCTTATTAGATTTATAATTTAAACTTCATGATCGAACAGAATATTATCTACCAGTTTCAGTTTCAATCCATTTATAATGTAGCACGCAAGTGTTGGAATTGACATTTCTACCAATGAAAATTCATGTTTTTGTCTCTGTGTTACATGTTCTCTTATATATGTGGGGTAAAATTACCGTTGTGTTCTCGGGGGTAGCATAAGGTCTGAAGGAAGGCGAGTGGAGTGAAGCCAAGAGGGGGGGGGGGGAGAGGTAGCCACCAAATTAGCCATCCGCCATACTGCTTTAACCTCAAAAGTACTCATCAGACAGGTATTTTTATGGTAAATTAATGTATTATGCTCTTTAATTGATGGTTTAGGTTGAAAACTCTATATTTTAGCCCTGTTTACACACCTCCTAACTAATATTTCCTCAAATTTTTAATTAATCGGCCATATTGATACCAGCCACGTCAAGCGTTTGTTTGGTTACAATTCCCGACGACATGCTCCATCTGGACCCTTCTAACATCTTTGGTTGTGTTTGACAGTGTTTTGTTAATAAATAATGAACATCGCATTTTACCCCGAACTGCAGATTTACGATTGGGCGCCCTTAGGTATCTGATTGCCCAGTATAGTAGGATGACATGAGATGTGGTCCTACAACTGTGAGGCGCCGGAATGAGAGGACGGAGAAACGGGAGATCCTCGAGAAAACCCGCCGACCAGTGACGTCGTCCGGCACAATTCCCACATGCGAAAGTCCAGGGCTCGAACCCGCCGGAGATCGGAACCTGATCGCCTTTGTGGGAGGCGAGTCGTTTTGCCAATTCGCCGCCGTGGTCTCACCTACCCCCTCACTTCTTTGTTGTTATCATGTATTGACTGGTGTGTGACTTCTCTCGTGTGACATACCGTGAACCGTCATTGTTTCAGCTGAGAGGAAGACATCGCTGGGCAAGGACTGGCACTCGGCCTGCCTGCGTTGTGAGAAGTGCAACAAGACACTGACTCCAGGAGGTCACTCCGAGCACGAGGGCAAGCCGTACTGCAACCAGCCGTGCTACGCCGCGCTCTTCGGCCCGGGAGGTACGTCTTTCATTGTTGCTAACCTTCCCTCTTGTCAAGTGTCTGTAGAGCCAGGGATTTTTGGTGAAAAGAAGTTTGCAGTAATGTTTCAGTGCCTTACGTGCACATCTGCAACTCTGCGTCATGGTTATTTGAGGAGCGTGTTACTGCTGCAGAGCCGTCGCTCATTTGACTGAGCCAATCGGAACAAGGTTACTGCGACACCACGTCTGTGATTAGCGGGCTGAACCCCCGGTATGCTGAGAATCAAAAACATCCAATCACTGACTATGAAGCAAAGCTGTAGAAATTCACATAAGGAATTGATAGAGACCTGAAAAATTCGCGTTTTCTTATAGGCGCAAGCTAGAGTTCCAACAACTATAGGTCTGTATCACGTTCACAATTGGCCGTTAACTTACTCGACACTTCCTGGAAGTAGCTGAGCCAATAATAAGACTGTAACTGAATACAGGTCCAGTCACTATGTCAGAGAGCAGCTAATAAACAACTGCTGTCTACACGATTTCACCAATATTCTTGGCAGCCAACGTACAGGTCAACGAACCCGCGAATTTTTCCCGTCTCTAGGGATTGAAAAATATTGCTGTAAAATTCTATTCACCAAAAATCATTGACTCTGGGTGTGTTGTAGCGGTGCAGTCACTTACCGACATACGCATTATACAGAAGCTGATTTACGGTAAGGTAGGGGGGGGGGCTTCTGGGCTAAAGGGCTTCCTCCCCAAATCGTGTTGATATGTAGCCGAAGTATGTGCAGTCGCTTCAAGGAAACCTGAGTTTTGTTCTACAGACTGTTCAAAAATTCAATGCCCAAATTGATAGGGAAGATGAAGGCGACAAATACAAATATATTTCGCCAGGTATCCATGTGTCGGAAACAAATATATTAGGAGTAATGAGTATTCAGGGGTATCGGTTGTGATTGAGAAGACACCAATGGTAATTGTTTACAGTACTTTTTTACCGGTCAATGTGACATTAAATGTTCAAAACGAGCACCATTAACCTCAGTGCAGAGCACTCCAAGTTTTATCTGGAAAGGTTAATAAATAAGATACAGGCTTCCTTTTGTCAGCAGTTTTCTTCGTCCCATGTCTTAAACTGGCTCAGTAGTGAAACTACAGTGTCTCTCGGCCGAGAGATTCGTTGTATATGGCGACTGATTTCGAAACAAAATTTCGTGTGTAATTTCTTTTTCTTAACATTTGTTTGTATGGAAGGCGAAACAATAAAAAAGTCGTAATGTAGAGGCCACGACAAAGGGAGCGAAATATTGTATTCATCTTATTCCAGTATTTTTGCATACACTGTTAACGCATTAGGGAAGCTTTAGAAGAAACAGGATGTTCCAAACAAACCGTTTACGCTAATAAGAAGAAACAATATCAACACAGTATATCAAACTAACATGAAAAATTGAAATCATAAAGGAATGACAAACAATAAATAATTTCCGTAAACAAATTTGAGGCAATTATCCTTTATTTATATTACTTGTATGGTAACTATTTGTTAAATCCTTAAATCAGAACACGTATAAAAATAAAACTCTCATGCAGTTTGTTTATAAAGTTTTACTATGTCAAAAAATTTGTTTCCTTGATAAAAAAAAATTTACCTGGTTTCGATAAATTATTTGACTGTCGTAAATTCGTAATTCTCTTCAACTTTATGTTTAAGTAGTGAAAAATGCACAATGTGTAGTAAAAGAAATTTAAACAATACTGGTAAACATATTTTTATATATGCTCTCGTTTAGACCTAACGTATAAAATTAAAGAAGTAATAGAAATTAGTGATACGCCTAAGTTGAATTCACGGCATATGCTCTCTTTTGTTTGATAACCGAGCGAGGCGGAGCAATGATAAAACACTAGCCTCGCATTCGGGAGGATCCGGGTTCGATACCCGGCTGCGACCATCCTGATTTTGTCAGCAGTAGCTATAATGATTAAAATATATGTGGTAATAATTATTTCTTATCGAAGTGCCCGTTACAATTCATGTAGTGAATAAATATCAGTGGAGTATGTGGATTGTTTCTTATTTTGAAGTAACGGAAAATGTCATTAACTGCGCATTTTGAAGCGTGATGCTATAAGAATTGTAACACCAATTAGAATAATAAAGAATATAATATTTTAAAGCTCAAAATTCTGAAGTGGTGCACCTCCCGAACTTCGTAACGTGGCTGCAATCTGGCAACAGCGCGTGCCATAAGCTCTGTACTGCAATCTACGGTTGGGACGCTCTATAGCCTCCAAGAATATCTGTTTACTGAAGTATACAACAGTTGCTAATTGGTTGTTCGCTGACACAAGGATACCACGTAATTGGACCTGCATTTAGTTGACCAATTGAGAAAGTGACATGAACTTGCAGTTGTTTAAAATGTAGCCTGTACCCGAGAAAACACGAATTTTTCAGTTCTCTAGGTCTCTACGCACTAGCAATGATTTTTTTCCTGGTGATTCTCGTTGGAGCAAATTAAATCAGGGAAAAACCACTGGCAATCAGTTCCTATCCTCCAAATCATTATCATTCTTTTAATACTCACAGATTTACTTTTCGAACGTCTGTATTATCAGTGGTTTGTTCTCAGTTCGTTGTAAACGCTCCACCAGGAAGAGTGACAAATCACTGGAAACTATAGAATATTCACCAATTTATATTTAGAGTGTAGTGGCCAGTATGTTACGTTTCTAGTGATCTATTTGTGACGCCGAAATTTGAGTAAACGTTTTGAAACGTTAATTTATGTAGACAACTACGCGTTATTGATAGAGACGTGAAAAATTCGCGTTTTCTTTTAGTAGCAAGTTAAAGTTTCAGCAACTATAGGTCTGTATCACGTTCACAATTGGCCGTTGACTTACTCGACACTTCCTGGAAGTAGCTGAGCCAATAATAAAACTGTATCTGAATACAGGCTCATTTCACTGTCAGCGAGCAGCTAATAAATAATTGCTCTCTGCACATTTCACAAATATTCTTGGAGACTAGCCTACAGCTCAGTGAACCCGCGAATTTTTCCGCGCTCTAGTTATAGAAAATTATTGTTAGGGCCCACACCCACACTCTTGCAGGGCAAGACATCGCGGATTGATTGAATGGTCGTGCAACAAGATTACTAGAGATGATGGTATATCGCGAAAATGTTTTGTGCCAACATAGCCTTGAAAACACTGACACAACGTAGCTGTCTGCAGACCAATAACATGCATTAAATATTAAAATAGCGGCATTCTTATTGGCTCAGTCAAATAGGGCAGTAGCTCCACGTACAAGGAAAAGCCAGTAATGTTTTGATAAGTTGAACGTATGTTGAAGCCTAGCAAATAGTCAAGTTTTCCCGCGATAAACCATCATCTCTAAAGATTACATGTGACAACTAGAGCCCCTGGTTTTTGGCCATAAGATTGTTGCACCATTTGGTTTAATTGTCTTGCGTGCACATTCGTAGCTCTTCTTCGTGGTTATTGGCTGCGTTCCTTTGCACAGACACGTCTCACATTTGACTGCACCAATCAGAAAAAAAGGTTTTTGTGACATGATACGTACAGTCGGTGATTTTTTGGTGAAAATAATTTTGCAGCAATATGTTTCAATGCATTAAAGCATTATGTGCATGTCTGCAGCTTTACGTCATAGTCAATGATTGGTTGTTTATGACTCTCAATGTCTCGGGCTTCTACCCATATATCACAGACGTGTAGTGTTGGAGTAACCTTGTTCTGATGTGGAACAGTCAGCTGAATGTCGCCTCTGCACTGATCAATAACCATGAAGCACAGCTATAGTTGTGCTCGTACACTGAAACAAATTGCTGCAAACTTCATTTCACCAAACATCCCTGGCTCTAAACATACGACGGTGGTTTAGTAGCAGAACCCCAGACCATGAAAGTTAAAACATCAAATCGCTGACCATGAAGCAGAGCTGCAGATGTGTACTAACACACTGAAAACAAAGGATGCACAAGAATTTTTACCACAAACTAGTGGCTCTAATGAAAGTACATCTAAGGGAAATAGATAACAATTAATACAGTCACGATAAGAACTCTCGCGACATAAAAGAGTGAAGCCATTCTAGAAACCGGACTACAAGAGGTGCGAGAAAACTGGAGTTGTCCGAGACTTTCTCAGCATGTTTCAGATCCCTGAATTTATTTTATTTCCTCGTGTAAATGCAGTACTATACGAAAAACTACTCTAGTTAGAAACAAAATTACATTTTCATAATTTTTCTATGATTTTGTGTGTGCACGTACCGCCATATTTTATCCTGTGCAGCTCGCTAGTATGTAATCTATTCCACAAACGTGTACACTTGTCGGACAGTTCTATTAGCAATGGCTTATGTTGTCTGCTGTGCATTATCATTTTGTTTCAGTGATGGATTTGTGCTCCTATCACTGTTTCTGCTTCACTCACCAAACTGAAACAATGTTCCACAAAAATGAAATATTAGTTTTCATTTCTAAAGTGACATTTAGCAGCTGTCACAAAAGTTCACTCGTTCGTGAGATAAACTATATTTACACGTGACTATAGACCAGATAGTGGCAGCTTATCGGTCGTACGCGTTAAAAATGTTTTAACCAAATGCTTTGAAAAAATTTGAGACTGTGTACAGTCATACGATACACAATTTTGCCAGAGCGTTTTTTTTAAATAATGTACTGTTTACTAGCAAAAAAATTATTTTGCTTATTTTTGGCTTATTTTGACAACAAAATATGTAACATTTCCAGGGCAAACATCTAAAAATCCTTTTGGTGTATCGCAACAGAAAAAATCAGTTACAAACGATGATATATAAGTGTAAAAACTGTAACGATGAATTTTTGATATATGTATTAATTTGCGTTAAAAAACAATATTTTCGAAACCACTGCAAAACTAAAGTGCGGCGCCTTAAGGGTGTTCAAGTGCGATAAAATCATAATTTTTTATTTCTTTGAAATAGTGTTAGTTTTGTAGACGATGCTTGTTAGTGCAGTTTCCTCTCACAAAAAAAAATTTAGTTCTCATAGTTTTCTCATAACGGTGCGTCGAAGTCAAAATTTGCATATTCTGCTGCCACGCAAATAGTGAAAACCAATTGACTTACGTAAGTGAAATAATTCACGGTGAAATAACATACCATGGGCTACGTAATAAAAGCTTTAAAACATATCCCGTGAACTACGTTTATATTTTTTAAAAAAATGTTGAATTTGTAATTTTTTTTCTGTATTTTTGCGATATTTTTAAAAATGTCAAAATATTTAGTTGTGGGTTTTAAAATGTTTAATTACAGAGCTCATGGGATGTTAGTTCACAGTGAATTATTTCATTTAAATAGATCAATTAGTTTTCGCTATTTGCATGGCAGCGTAACAAGCAAATTTTGACTTTGACGCTCCGTTATGAGAAAACTACGAGAGCTAAAATTGTTTCGTCCGAGGAAACTGCACTCACAAGTATCGTCTATAAAACTAACACTATTTCATAAAAAAATATAAAATTATTATTTTATAGCCCTTGAACACCCTTAAAGTGCGCGACTGGTCTTAATTTTCTTACTTGTGGCCGACCTCCGTAGTGTAGTCGGTTAGGTGCCGGTGTACGGTGTGAGAGGTTCTGTGTACGAATCCCAGCTCGGCATGTTGTCCTTACACCTCACTTCTTAAGACCTCGCTGTTAAAGGTCCTTAAAACCCTCTCACCTCACCTCTTAGTTTGTGGTTCACGATTGTTCGCAAATCGCAACGATTGCGGACATCATTACTTCCCCCACGGCTGCTCGCCCCGTGAGCCGCTCGCTCATTGTTGTCAGACATATGTTCTTCCATATTTTTACGTGTAGTAAATGTCATATCAGAAACTTATTAATATATTTTTAAACAGTACTTTAACTCACTCAATGAGCCAGTCATAGTGAAATGAATGGTGGCAGAATTCAAAACACTGGAAACAAATAGGAAAACCATGCCAACAGAACTGTCAGATAATTGCGTTCATTAGTGTCAAAATCTGTACCAGAAGTCCGGTACCACGAAAGGCCTCTACCGGGATTTCGGTACTCAAAACTAATAAACGTCCGGTTATTGTGCCACGGTATTAATGAGAACAATGCAGATCATGACGTCATGAACAAGGTGTTGATATGTCTAATACTACACATGACAACTTCATTTACTCATTTTTTGGAGGGGTTTCCTACAAACATAATTGTCGTAACCACGTGGTTATGACACCTTGTTACAATTAGTTCTCGACAGACAGAGCTGGTTATTTCAAACACTTCACTTGTTATGCAAATGCTTCTTAGGGAAGATGGGCTCTCACTCCTTACGTTGAATTTCCCATTTACAAATTATAACATCATTTTCATTGACATTACAAAAGTGGCTTGTAGCGCATATAATATTATACAAATGCCTTCGGGTTTAGTCACGAAATTATTACATAACTATGTATGACTCTGACATGGCAAGTATCTACTTATGATTTCAAAGCTGATATTTCAGTAGATACGTCATAATTATTAGTCAGATGTTATGGATATGACTCTATATCAAAGAAATAATAACGGTTCTCCATGAGATATTAAATTCGCTTCAGGCGAAATATGGCATGGTTCATTAACATGCGCCATGGTCGATTCATCTCCCAGTTCCTGTCCTTGTGTAAAGTTGCTTCAAGCCGCCGCTAACGATCTCACTGCCAACTAGACGGAAAATCCCGTACAGCAACTTCCAAACCTACCAGACGAACAATGCAGAAAGTGAGAGATGCGAGTTCCCACAAACTCACATCAACGGTCTTCAAAGAGAACTAACAGAGAGTAAGAGCGAACGTGAGCTGAGAACGAGTGAGAACTCTTGTATTAAAGAGCGCGATGTCTTAACAATGATATTCCGTCCTTCTCCGAAGTGTTTTTACTTCTCGTACGTTGGTACAAAGGGTGCATGTAGAAAGTTTCATAAAAAAAAACTATTTTCCCGCACATTACAACGCATTTGAAGCGTGTGTTAGGCGGCGCCCTTAAAGAATGTTTTTGTGTTGAGAATAGTGGGTTCCGTGTTTTAACTTTGTTTTAAAATTTTCCTTTCGAGAAGTTGAAAACAACCGAACCGTGCACTTTAACCGTCAGCACCTTTATTATTACAATATAAAATGGTATGGTCGCTGCTGAAAGTCGCAAGAGAGGAGCTGAAGGCATACAGGCTGCACAGCAGTTCGGATACTTTGCTTGTAGTGCTGTGCTGTATAAGATACGCGTGCCACGGTCGCCCTTACCACTCCTGTGTCTCTTGACCTTGGACAGGCAGAATGTCGCAGTCAGACAGCGCTCCTTTCAAAGACTAATTATTATACTTTGCTGTACAGTGTAGTAAGGGCGATGTCTTGTTAGAGTGGATACTAATTCTCCTCACGGACAAACTTTTATTTTTTGCCAACTTCATCATTTCATTGTTTTACCTGCGTATGAAGTATAGAGATATACTATTTTCACACTACATTCTGTAATATAATTAATACTCTAAGAGAACGTATCTAGCTGTACAGTCTGAACTTGGCGACTCAAATATATTAATAAATTATTTGATGAGCGGTAAGGAAGGTGTGAGTCAGGTGAAAATATAATTAGACTACTGATATTCTTACTTTTCACTAATGAGGAGGGCAAAGTCACACGTAAATATTGTGAGACTTGTGCTCTTTTAAGCGCCTTCTGAAGGCTACAAGAGAGACACAAGTCTCGTGTGCTTGTAATTAGACGCGTGCCCTTCTTAACACTTACAAAATAATTTTTTAAAGGTTTTACACTTTTAAAATTCACGGAAATATTTACAGAAAAGTGCTGTAATTTTACGGAAGTAGCTTCCGTAATATTTTGTTTACGGAAGTTTTACCGTATTGCCAGTTTACGGATGTTTGATCGTAACGTTCCATAAATTCATGAAAATATGTTTCTACAATTTTAAAGCATATTTTACTGTGTTTCTTAAAAAAAAAAAGTGGTATTAGCAATCACTGTGAATCCTGGATGTCAAATACAAAAGTTGTATCTTATAAAGTTGATATCTTACCACTCATAAATTGTCACTGTGGTTCACTGGTTAGAGCTTTTTCCTGGCAATTATAAGGTCGTGGGTTCGAATCCCAGCAACTTAGAAACATTTTTCAGGTTACTGAACAGTGCGTCAGATTTTCGATAACACATAGCTAATAAGAAAATGTAGTATTTCTAGAAAATGGAGTGCTAGTAGATTACAGAAATTTGAATTTGTTCTGCGTAAAA
Organism: Medauroidea extradentata; assembly: GCA_003012365.1. Lineage (NCBI taxonomy): Eukaryota > Metazoa > Arthropoda > Insecta > Phasmatodea > Phasmatidae > Medauroidea > Medauroidea extradentata. Next base: position 12,365 of record PNEQ01071720.1, read on the forward strand.
CGGATTGTCCGTTAGTTTACGGAAGGTTCCGTTATCAAGAAAAACTGAGTGTCCGTTACTTTACGAAGATTTCTGTATAATTTTTTGCCAGTACTTTTCCGTAATTTCACGGAATTTTTTTGTAACAGTGTAGAGACATGATTTTGTCACGGAAACATTTCTGCCACACTTTGTTTCAGTGTCTCACGTGCACATCGGTAGCTATGCTTCATGGTTATTGGCAGCGTGTCTTTCTTCAGACACGTCTCTCACACGACTGCACTAATCAGAATAAGATTATTGTGACTCCGCACGTCTGTAGTTTGTCAAGGCAAGTGAGAGTAAAACCATCCAGTCACAGACGATGTAGCTGAGCTGCACATAACGCATTGAAACCAAATGTTGCAAAAATCTTTTCGCCATAAATTCATGGCTCTAATTATGTGTACACCTGAAACTCTGCTTCGTGGTCAATGATTGGATGTTTAACTCTGCCTCGGTGTTCCACTGGCAGATCACAGACTATGGTGTCACAATAAGCGTATTCTGATTGGTGCAGTCTAAAGAGAGACGTGTCTGAACAATGGCACTCTACCAATAATCACGAAGCAGAACTAGTTATTGTTAGAAATGTTGGTTAGAGGGACGTAAATTTCACAAATACATTCCCGGTAGGTTGAACGCCAACTATGTATACTTCATTGTCATGTCTGTGACTTGCTGGCGGCTGTTACGAAACGCGTTTGACTACTGCAAGCCAGTAGGAAATAAGGAAATAACGCGAAGTGCTATCGCTTGCTACCGGCTTGTACGGTTATAAGCCAATAGATAGTCGATTGTGGCTAGTGGGTGTATAGGACTGACAAGTCTAGGCTGCTGCCAGATGAATCCGCGAAATTGACGTACCTCTAATAAGGGTATATCGCGAAAATCTTTTGTCCCAACATAACCTTGAAAACGCTGAAGTTTCTCGCCACACGTATGATTTGGCGATACACGTCGGACACAACGTAGCTGTCTGCAGACTAACAACATGCATAAAATATTACAATTGTAAAATTCCTATTGGCTCAGCCAAATAGGGTACCATCAGGTATAGGAAAAACCCAGTGAGCTTTGATAAGCTCAACGTACGGTGAAACCCAGCAAACCGTCAAATTTTCCCGTTATAAACCATCCATCATCTCTAGTTATTGTGTATGTGTGCCATGTTGTGTGCTCTGGTCTGACGTCACATGTGCTTGTTGCAGGTTTCGGCCGCGGCGGCGCTGAGAGCTACATCTACAAGAAGTGAGCCTAGTGCTGGCTGCAGATGCCTGCCGAGTCGCATCTTTCCTACACACAAGTGCATTTACAAAGAAAGACATTCCACTATGTTAGCGTCAATTCAGACATGTCATTGTTATTAACAGTTAACATCCAGCACCTTTACTCACAGCTGTAACACTTATAACTAACTCTAGTTCGTAGTACATCTTTCATTTTGGGAACATTCCTCGCAATAAGAGATGATTATTTATTTTGTCATGCAAGATAACTACAATTTTAAAAGAGTTTAACGTTGTCTTGTTATATATATTTTTCAATCGAAATAAAATTTAATTAATTCTCTTTAGTTATGTAAAAATAAAAGGATGTCACTTCACGCCGAATATCGTTCGCAAAGTGTTATTTATCTATATTCTCGCTTCAAAAACTAAACTGGTAGTAACTTCACAAAAAGTTATCAACAGTGCATTACCACTTTTAAAAAATGCACACACGCCTATACAATACAATAGATTGAATAATTTTTTTTTTCAAAAGTGCATTCTGTAATTTTAATTTGGTATAAAAGGTATTTTATAATGAAAAAAATATATTTTCTTGTTTGTATATTGTTTGTATGCAACAATGCATTCGAAATTACTTAACAATTAAAGAATATTAATTTTTTCGTTTGCAACATTTATTTCCTCGTCGTTGTATAGTCAACATTATTTTTATAATATAACATTCCTCCAAAAAAATTGCATGCTTGTAAATCTAAAGTAAATTTCTAAATAGTACCAAATGAAATTGAAGTTGTGAACCGAAATTTATCTGCGGAAACTATTCCGTTTATGTTCGATTAATCTCGGAGTGCACTGCAGCGAAGACATTTTTAATTTTCCGTAGTTTGCAGTTTATTTTAGACAGAAATTAAACAGTGTAACAGATAGACTTGCTGCCGATTGAATAGATATTACAAAGCAATTTAGAAGAGTAAAACGTCCTGTTTGTCAAAATAATATAAAACCAAACTACCCACAATTTAATATGCAAAATAAGCGTTTTCCGCATTGGAATGAGCATTCATTTAACGTCTCGTCAACAGTGGGATGGATTATCACGACGTTAATCAGTGGCTCGTAAAGGTATGAAATTGGGAGATTATTGGACAACCCAGTGGTTAGGAACCATACCAGAATTCGCCAAGTGTGATTGCCGGAAACCAGGAAAACTGGAAGCAGGTTAGCTTGACAGGGAATCGAACCTGAATCCTCCCGATGACTGGTCCAATGTCTTAGCATTTCGCCACCTCGCTCGGTACATTCCGATAAGGTTGTACAGATGCATCGACAACAAAAACGTTTATTTCGGGAAGAATTTCTATGAGAATGAATGAGTAAGCTTATCAGAATATCTTCCTGTTTGTGTGTGTATGTATTTATTTGTGTCCCTAAAAATTTTGAACTCGTGGACTGAATTTCATTAAATTAGGACACGTGGGTACGGGGGAGGGGGACGGGGGTGTAGTGTCAGACCTTTCGTCCCCCCCCCCCAGGCGATGCGAGTTCGATCCCCGGCGGGGTCGATCTCCGAATTTTCGCATGTGGGAATCGTACCGGACGATGCCTCTGGTCGGCAGGTTTTCACGGAGATCTCCCGTTTCCTCCGCCCTTTCATTCCGGCGCTGCTCCATACTCACGTCATCATCCCTCACCAGCGCTAAAAACTTCTATGTTGGGTGCTGACTAAATTCTCCTTACGTCACTTCACTAGGACACGTATACAGTTGTCGTTAGAAACCTTACTTGGCTGTTGTGTATTTCGTTCATTCTACATTCATATTTTAAAAATTACGGGTTTTTTATATTTATTTTGACCACGGAAAATATATAAAGTTTTTTATATGAAAATTAGTGTACGTGTAAATAGTAATTATTAAGTTGACGTTGACTTATCTTTTATGATTGATTTTTGTTTATGCCGTGTTTGTATTTTCAAATTAGAGGCTGTTTGAACATATTTTGATCACACGAGGTATTCTAAGGAACTATGTTTTAAGGCCATGCCCGGTAGTTTTTTTCACGTTGGTGCAAAAAACTCAAAAAGTTTTCAACCAAATGGGTTGAAAAAAATTGAGAGCGTGTAAAGTCATACTATGCACAATTATATGTAGGCTTTAAAAAAAATGAGTCGTTTGCCAGTAAAAAAAAAATATTTTGTGCCATTTTGGCTCATTTTCATGCTAAAATATGTGATACTTTGGGTGCAAGAATCTAAAAATCCATTGTGTTCATTGCAACGGAAAAATTCAGATAGAAACTTTGATGTATTAGTGACAAAACAA
>PNEQ01071721.1:0-15937 GCA_003012365.1 Medauroidea extradentata
ATTCAGAGGGAACAATATACCCTTGCACACTTCCCTCCTACAAGTATTCAGAGGGAACAATATACCCTTGCACACTTCCCTCCTAAAGGATTCAGAGGGAACAATATACCCTTGCACACTTCCCTCCTACAAGTATTCAGAGGGGGCAGTATACCTATTGCACTCTTCCCTCCTTCACTCTCACCAATGCGATCCATGTTCTATTCCCGGCGGGTTGGTCCGCTGATCTTTGCATGTTGAAATCGTGTCGGACGATGCCTTTGGTCGACGAGTTTTCTCGGGGATCTCCCGTTTCTCCCGCCCTTTCATTCCGGCCCTGCTCCATACTCACGTCACTCCTCACCAACGCTTAATTAAGACCTCGATGTTAAGCGCTGACCAAAAAATCTCTCACTCACTCTCCCTTCCTCCCTGTTGAAAGCCGCTATACACAGGGCTTTGAAACATGACTAATATAATAATAACACTTCAAAGGTGAAAACTGTGATGTATTACAGGACTGTATTGTTTACAGCAGTTCATCACAACTGCAGATAAACAACACCGGTTTAGCTTCCCGGTAGTCGTGTATATTGTTTATGGCATCCAGTGTGAAATGTGTCTCATCAGTAAACAATCTGTAGTGGCACAGCTACCGATTTCATCTAACCATGAGCCTACATATATGTGATTTGTTTTTTGCTCCAAATTATGCAAGGAGAGTAAGTCCGTGTGCGGTGTTAATTGCTGGTGAATATATCTTTATAACAGATGCTCCTGTTACAAACGAGGCACCTGAATATTAGTCACAGAGCTAAATAAAATTTTCAATACAATGAATAAATTTTGGTTCTACAATACTTAATGAGTAAATATTTTACACGTGATGTTAGAGTTCTTTAATTTTAATAAATACATTAACGCAATAAGAGGTATAGTTTACGTCATCAGAGGTAGATAAATTCATGTTCAGCTTTATGTTATCATTTGTTTACGTAATGGAAAAGCGTGTACACAAAATATATGCTGGGTGACTACACTCCCTTGTAAGCAGTCTGAAATAATGTTTATGATAACTTGTGAAATAATTTCTATGTGACAGTTCGAATTCATTTAATTTTTGCCCATTGTAGCGTACGATTGGGTCTGAAGGTTTATTGCACTTCTTCCTTTTCTGTGTATATATTCAACTATACGACGATGTGAATGTCTGTCATTTTATATATGTACTAGCAGTTCCCCGCGGCTTTGCTCCCGAGTGTTATTCATAACTTATATTGTTTACTTCAACCGAAAAACCTCTTTCTACACAGGATTGGTACTTCAGTCATCAAGTGTTAGAATCACCAAGCGGCTAGTTGAGGAGCAAACTTTCAAAACCAGATATGTACACCTTATCCAGGTGTAGATAAAAGTGAACAAACATAATATTTTATAGCACTAACATAGAATAAACATACCCATTTCAATAAGACATGTGTTTTGTTTATGAATTCTGAGTTCATCCTCGTACGTTACACGTCTCGTTTATTCAGAAAGGGCATTTAACTCATTTTCGGGATTTTGGACATGTCTGGTTTTGATTGTGTGCTCCTCAGTTGAATAACTCTGCGGCAGGATAAGTAGCTGCAGCTGTCCACGCAGAAAGCAGTTTGAAGTTTGTCCCTGCCACTATACTCTACCCATTCCAAGATTGCAGCTTGTGTCACTCCGCCTGTTCGCGCGCTGGATTGGCATTGGCTATGCAACAAACCGTCGCACCACCTCCGCGTGTTTCGCGAGCTATCGACTGGCGACAAGTGGAGAAACGGAATCGCGCCTCACTGTGGAGCACAAAGCAAGTAAGGTAAAGAGACAAAGCTCAGTGTTATTTTGAAAACACATTTAAGTATTCTCACCTCCTTAATGAAAGAATTTCGAAACAGCTTGGAGTCCTGTCACAGTCATTTGTATAAGAAACTAATTGAAGTAAAAAACACGACGATGGCCAATTAGGATCCAGCGATACAGACGATAAATAAAAAACTGTTTCCCCTCCTTTTTGGTATTTGCTGGTCGGATTTCAAAAAATCCTAAAACTGCTATTTGGATATTTACGTAAGCAACATTTTGAAGTAAAGAGCAACTCTGTATCCCGATGGGTTCAATATAAATCGATAAATAATCGAAAACACATTTAAGGTCTTTTCACGCCCGTAATGGTTGAATTAAAATAAAACTTTAAATTGGTTAATATGCTTTTTTATGATTCGCCCATTGAAGTAAAAGTCACGACGATAGGCCGTCGGGTTCGAGCTGTGTACACAAATCTTACGAAACACAACTCACCCCTTTTCACCCCCTTACGGGATGAATTTCGAAAAATCCCTTCTTAGTGCTCGCCAACGACCTAAAGGTAGCCCACGCACGAAAATTCACATTTATAGGTCTAGCAGTTTGGGCTGCAGTTTGATATGACATTCAGTCAGTCAGGGTCTTTTATACATAAAGATATGTATGTAGGCGTATGTATGTATGTATGTATGTATGTATGTATGTATGTATGTATGTATGTATGTATGTATGTATGTATGTATGTATGTATGTATACGGATGTTCCGGGAGTAGACGTCAATACATTCAAAATACATTTTAATAATTTGAAACATTATGCAATATTCTTATTTCAATAAAGTAACATTGATATATTTACTTTCATACTAATTTCAACCTTATATATGATTTTCCGTTGTGTGAATCATTTGCATAATATTATGTTTTCACATTTACTTCATCGACGTTTGTTAATTTAAAATACACGTTTTTACTAATTAATTGGCCATACAATGGGGTAGTTTTTCCAATGGCGCGTGATAATTTATGTGATTCATTAAAATTTTTCACCTCGTGCAAACTACAGGCATCATTCAGAACCAAACAAAACTTTTGTGAAAGTGATTTTTTTACCCCACACTCTCAGTGACGTAAAATGTGATTTTAAATGTGACGACACTAATCATCTTTGGTGCGTACAAATTTCGTTCCACATGGACCATTACTTTATCTACCATCAGTAAATGCTTATCTCAGTGTAAAGTACAGCAAAATTATCTTTAAATAATTCGTAACTTTTAGTTGGACAGTTGCCAATCGGACTGTAAAAGTTTGGTTTATTTGTTAGGTCTTGGGCCCCTCTATCACCCACCTCTTTATTGACGTCTACTCCCGGAACATCGCGTATGTATATACGTGTAGTATGTACGTGTATATATATATATATATACACTTTATATAATCGAATCATATCTTTGTTCTTTTACCAGCACAAAAACTTGATTTTACTAAACGAAACTTGGAACCAACTTGGAACCGGCTTTTCAAACATTGTTAAGGAGAGTGCGATTTTCAACAAAAAAAAATCCCTCTATTTTAATTCGGCTAAAATATATATTGAGCTTACTCGTAAAAGTAAATTTTAAAACTTTAACAATTATTTAAATTGAATTTTGATAAGTCCGTGAATTACTTGTTATATATTGGTATCAGTTGTACTTCAAACACCATACCAATAGGAATGTGAAAAAAATTAGTGCAAAATTAAGTTGTGCCACTTTTAGCAATATCAGAAGTTTACCTTTGAAATCCGCTAATATTCTTTAGGTTTATGATAACGTGGTAATTAAACGATTGAAAACTCAGATATTGAGTTTTCAGTAAAATTACACTTTGGTGACGTGATGGTTTTATTTCGTGCTAATGAAAATTATTACCTATAAATAAATACTTCTTATTTTTCCTTTTACTTCCATTGTATGAACAAAGTATTTTACCTCTGGGTATATCAGGCAGCAGCAGGAATTTCTTACTCTATATTGTAGGTCTGAGAATGTATAAAGTAAGATATGTCCAATTATCCATTTATCAGTTTAAATATCTGCAATAAAATATTTCTACAGTTTTGTACGGCTTACTCCATTACTTCATTCTTTCATTGCGGGCAGTTTCTGTACTATGCCAACGCCAAATGTAGTAAAGATTGACAAATTTTAAATATATTCTTTATAAATGTTCGTCTGCTCAAATTCGGGGAATTTTTTACTCAGATTTTTGGCAAGTTTCGAAAATATATTTTTTGAATATATACTAGTGTGATCAGGCAAGATACTATAATAATAGTAAATACAAGTTTTTTAAAATTAATTTTTTATGTTGTGTCAAACATTCTTACTACTACTGCAGCTTGGAAGTTAACGTTTAGGTTTCTCCCGGTATTTAAATTCATTATTTTGTGGTGTGTATAGGGCTCCAACATGTACCTATGTTAACTGTTTTTGTTTTGGTAAATCTGTACACTTAAACAATTTTTCTAAAAAAGAATTTTTTTTTCATCCAGCTCTTCAATTAGAATATTTTTAGGAATGAAAAATGCTTAAATAACCCTATTTTGCATTTTGACACCCCAAAATTTCCCGCCGATTTCTTTTGGGGATGGCTATTCCTCAAGAATTAAATAAATTTCAGTCCCCCCCCCCTAAAAAAAATATGAGTTTGCGACGCCCATGCCCTTCGCAACTGTCAGTTGGGAGTGTTGCGCTATCATGCTATCTTTGTTTGTTTTATTCATCATTCTTTGAGCAACAAAAACGTTGCTATAGATTTCGTCATACATAATATTTACAATACAATATTTACAACAACAAATAAAATACAATGGTTGCACATAGTAAAAAAAGTTTTCCAAAAAATACACTAATAAGGTGTCAATATAAATGTGATCAACCATTGCCAAGTTTGAAAGACAAAAATGTACATACATAGAATTATTAACCTATGTACACTCATACATTGTAAATGAAACAGGTGAAATAAAAAAAATAAATAAAAAATCTTCACTACATGGCATCAAGAGGCAATATCCATAACTCAATTCATTTTGCAGTTAAGTATTCTGATACACTGTAGAATGAGTTTCTTAAAAGGAAATCAAACAGCTGCTATTTGAAATTCTTAGTGTCTGTGATATTTTTTATGTTGTCTGGTAGTTTATTATAGAACCTAATGCCCACATTATTTACTGTCTTAAGTGAATAAGCTTTGTTTACAGATTTTATATGGAAATTTGATTTATTTCGAGTGTTGTAGTGAAGTACTTGAGTGTTTGTACAATATTTATTTTTATTTTTGTTTATATAAAGCACTGTTTCATATATGTACACACAACGAACTGGAAGAATACCTAGCATGCTGAATAAATTTCTACAGCTAGCCAAAGGAGGCATATTTTGTATCATACGAAGTGTTCTTTTTACACTGTAAAGACTGACTGTAAGTTTTTCTTATAAATTCCCCAGAATACTATTCCATAACTGATATGGGAATGTACGTATGCAAAATAAACAGATCTTAAACATTTGCGAGATGTTACTGATGCAAGAGCTTTAAGCATATAACATGATGAGTACAGCTTTTTAACTATGTGCTTTATATGTTCATTCCATGATACAGTAGTTTGTTATCTATTTCAATGCCAAGGAATCTAATTTGCTGCACGCTGCTGATTTGTTTGTTTTGTACGGATAATTCAGGCTCTTTTTTTGCAGAATTTGAATTGAAAAGAATGTATTTAGTTTTATCTAGATTTGAAGCCAAATTATTTGCAGCAAACCATGAGGTTATTTTATTTAATGCGCTAATGTCATAATCTTCTTCAAGTGACATGTCCATGGATGGTTTTATTATTAGGTTTGTGGCATCCGCAAAAGAAACTATGGAAACATTTGACATTTGCAGTTCTTGATCATTTAAGTATATTATGAATAATAGAAGTTCGAGAATACTCCCTTGTGGCACGCCTACATTAATTATTTTTTACTGTGAGTGGTATGTGTTTACAAAATTTTGTTTATTTTTTTGTATTAATTCAACTACTTGCCTCCTGTTTGTCAAATATGATTTTAATAAGTTGTTTGCAATTCCTCTTATACCAACGTTTTCTAGTTTTTCTAGTAATATTTTGTAATCAACTGTATCAAATGCTTTTGATAAGTCGAGAAATATTCCAAGAGAGCTACAAGATTCTTCGTTACATTAAAAACGTTTTCCATAAATTCACCTATTGCAGATTCTCTGCTTCGTCCTTTCAAAAAACCATGCTAGAAGTTATTTAAAAGTTTAAATTTAGTGACAAAGTCTGTTATTCTATTCTTTAGTATTAATTCAAAAATTTTATAGACACTGAACTTAAAAGTGATATGGGTCTGTAGTTTTCAATTTCATTTCTATTTCCCATCTTAAATAATGGTATAACTTTGGCTATCTTTAAATCATCAGGAAACACTCCTGTCAAAAATGATTCATTTATGATATGAATTAATGGCTTAAGAAGTACAGGTGAACAATCTTTGATTATTTTGACAGGGATATCATCCAGTCCTGTTGAATTTTTGCTTTTCAAAATTTTTATTCAATTTTTCATTTCTATTAAGCTAACAGGATACAAATAGAGAGATGCAGCAGCAGTGTTAGATTTCTTTTGGTATATGTTATGCTGCGAAATTTGTGCACATATCTGTCTAGCAATATTGCAGAAATACTCATTTACATAATTAGCTGTGTCAATAGCAGAATTTATGACTGTACCATTTTGATGAATTAGTTGCAAGTTTTGGTGGGAGGTTTTTTTTAGCCTGATTCAGTTTTTATTATGTTCCAGACAGTTTTTGATTTGTTTTGTGAGTTTTGAATAAGCAAGTCATTAGAAAGTATTTTTGGCCTGTTTTAGAACTCTTCTGTATACTTTTTTATAATTTCTGTAGTCATTTACGAAATTGGGCGAGTTGTTTAGCTTACTGATTTCATATAATATTTTTAATTTGTTAGTTGATACCCTAATCCCATTGGTAATCCAGTTTTGTTTACTTTTGCCATGTTTAATAATATGTAATTTTTTTTGGAAAATGCACGTTGAATTTTAATGAAAATATATTCATCAAAGATCTGTATTTATTATTGACTTATTCAGCAGAAAACACTGGGGCCCAGCTTTCATGCTGTATGTCCTGGTAAAACATATTTAGATTTTTGAAGTCCCTCTTGTACATTTGTGTAGTTTCGCATATTATTTTGCTGCAATGTGTACTTAATAATTGTGCATGGTGATCTGACAACCCATTTATTACTTTACTAAGATTAGCCTTATCTACATTTTTACTTACTATAAAGTGATCTATACAGGTTGAACTAGCGTGTGTTTCCCTTGTGACAAAATTTGTTAGCGGATGTAGGCCATATGCATTCAAAATATTTAAGTAAGCAGATGTAATTTTACTCTCTGTGTCATACAGATCTAAGCTGAAATCATCATACAGTATAACTTTACACCTAACACAAACAATTTTGAAAATCAGCTGTTCTATTTTATCAAAAAACACATCAATTTTCCCACTTGGGGATCTATATATGCAGGCTATGATCAATGGAACATTATTTATGTCTGCAAGTTCGATTGCAGCTACTTCAAAATTTATTTCATCAGACGGTAACTCAAGATCATTTCTTCTTTTAAACTGTAGACTATAATGAATGAAAATGCAAGCCCCGCCACACTCGTGCCAAAGACGACAAAAGTAACTCGCTAGCTTGAAATTTTCGAAAACTACTGACAGGAGCTCAGTTTCATCACACCAATGTTCACAAATACACAAATATGATATTGTGTTGAACTCATTCAATATAACCTCAAAACTTTGCACTTTGTTTTTTAATGATTGTACATTTTGGTGTAGTATAGTTGTGCTAGGCCTACTACATTTATCTGTTTTTTTTTTTTGTAGTGGTGGTTGTCGCGTCTAGTGTTCTATCTTGTTGTCCTTGTAATAGCTCGTGTGGAGTCAGTTGACTCTTAGCTGTATAGTTTTGTAGGGGTTTTCCCAGATGGTTGTGAATTGTCTGTGGGGTTTCTGGAATAACCCTTTGAGTGTTTCCGCAGATGTTAGAAAGTGAATTTAAATTTATTTCTGTATTAGGAACATGAACCTTAACCCAGTTTGGTAAATTATCAGAATATATAATATGATTACGAGAACAGATATTATTGTTTTCAATATTTTTATTGTACTTAATAACTTGAGTGGTTTCCTTAATAGTGTCTTTACTTTTTATTTTAAGCCTAGTGTGCAGATTTACCCTAAAAAATCGTTTGTATTCTCGTTAGATTTCCCTCTTATTAACCACTTTCAAGCAAAATAGAGGTAGGAAGGTTTGGCTTAAGTTTATTTCCAATGATTTTGTCATCTTGTTCTGCATACTGTGTTCCCACCTTTCTACGTAACCACTTATTTAGAAAAGTTTTCCTTTGCTCTTTCCTAGCAATACACAACTTTTCAGAGATCAACTTGGCTGTGTATGACTTTCCTATAGCATTTAAGTGTTGACCATGTCTAGTGTGCATAGATCTATCGAGTTGATTAATATCTACAAAATTCATATTTTTGAACTTCATGCATAGCGCTATATATTTTTTGTTGGTGTCTTTAATCGCAGTGTTGACACATGAATTTTCTGACAAATCATGTCTGTGTGTGAGACTTACCACTACTACATTTTTCTGCTGCTAGGTAAGATACGAAACATAGATGGCCGGCGATGCTAGTGGCGCCAAACAGTCAAATAGACAATGGTAGAAACAAAGTACTGTGCTGGTTGCCTAGCAATAGTTGTAAACAAATTAAATGTGAAGAAATGTTTCGATGAATAACTATTGACAAGTTATTGATACATGATTGTGGACATAACAAACGACTATCAATTTTTTTTTCAAAGCGCAAAATTTAATTAGGTGTATCTGTGATACCTAAATGTACTCTACATATACCTACGTAATATATTACGGGGAACTATGTCTTATGAAATAATATATTAAATGATAGGGATAGCTATTTTAAAAATAAAGTATATTATATGGCACGACAAGAAAATTTATAACATGACAGGCATAGCTACACTCCAATAAAAATGTACAACATACGAATTAAAAAATAATTAGGCGAAACTATTTGTTAAGAAAATAATTTTACGCTAAAACTTATTACTATACGTTAATATGCTAGTAAAAATAACACATTTCATTGTTTACAAAATACGAATCAAGAAATTTTTGTCAAGGGTTGAACGTGGCACATAATTCTATCAAAGATATGAGCTATGGTCGATTCATCAAACTGACACTGTCATTCACAGGCAATGATCGATTCCCAAAGTTGGTAGCAGGTGAAATAAATACAGACCATGGCCGATTCGTCAATAATTCATCGATTAACACTTTCCAATAGATAGGCTATGACCAATTCACCAAGATGGTGAAAGGCTTCTAAGATAGCCACCATGACGTTATACAAGCGATGATCCTCCTATACAACCCATAATTCCCACCATGGTTACATTAATTCATAATAGTACAATAAACATCCACATTGCTCCGCATTGTAAATTGCTAGCCCGCATTATGGATCGACGCTCTGCAAAACTGGTTCAATGATGCAGGAAAAAATGCGTCACAAAACCGTTTTGAGGAGTTAGGACTCCGCAATATGGATCGCCTCTTCTGACTTAATTTTTATGACAACAACATTTTGAAAGAAATTCGGGACATTTTAGGGAAAAAAGAAAATTTTTCAATCGTTTTGAATGGAAAGGTGAAATTTTGAGGGGAAAGAGGAAAAAATGGCGGATACAAGATTGCCGCCAAAACGAATTAGCTGATCCAAAATGGCCGCCACCAGATCCTCTATCCACCGACAGTATCCATCTGTCCCAGAACATTATATTTCTATCTACTGTCATCATCTTCTAATATAGCATCTTATCCACAAATATTTACTGCATACCACCAAACTCAGTAATGAAATCCGTATCCTAAGGCTACTGCCACATATATAAATAACAACGTAGCACACACTGTTTTACACTTACAGCAAACAACACCCATATCGGATGAAGACGTTACAGATGTTGATAATGTTGACAAGGTTCCGAACAACTATATAATACTCAAACAAGGTTACCACCGCAGTTTCATTCAATAGACAGGCATAACACGACTATTTCAACTACAGCTGAGATGTAACAATTGATAAGGGATCGCTCCACATTGTATTATAACAACACGATACTTGCGAATAACCATTCATAAAGTCTGCCAAATTATTTTCTTTGTTTTCATTCGTAACCTTTCATCGTTAATATTCTTACCTATAAGTATTCCGCTTCAACTATGACGATGCAGGTTTCTGGAATTATTCTACAAGCAGTTGAGGTGAAATATTCTTCCTAGCAGGTGGGGTAAAATATTTTTTCAAGCAATTAGGGTGAAATATTGTCATAGCAGGTGAGGTGAAATATTCTTCCTTGCGGGCGGGGTAAAATATTATTTCTAGCAGGTAATGTAAGGTAGGGTCAAATATACTTTGCAGTAGGTGGGGTAAAATACATTCTTACTAGCAGGTGGGGCTAAACATTCTACCTAGCAGGTGGAGTAAAATATTCTTCCTCACAGGTGGGGTACAATATTCTTCCTAACAGGCGGGGTAAAATATTCTTCCTAGCAGACGGAGAAAAATATTCTTCCTAGCAGGTGGCGCAAAATATTCCTCCTAGCAAGTGGGGTGAAATATTCTTCTAGCAGGTGAGATAAAATTTTCTTCTAGAAGGCGGGGTACACTATTATTCCTGGAAGGTGAGAAATATATGATTTTAAGCAAGTGGGGTAAAATATTATTCCAGTCAGGTGGGCTAAAATATTTTTCCTAGCAAGTGGTTTCAAATATTCTTCCTAGCAGGTGGACTAAAATATTTTTTCTAGTAGGTGGAATGAAATATTCTTCCTAGCAGGTGGTGAAATATTCGTACTGTCTGGTCGGTAAAATATGTTTCCTAGCAGTTTGAGTGAAATATTCTTCCTAGCAGGTGGGGTAAAATAGTTTTTCTAGCAGGTGGGGTGAAATATTCTTCCTAGCAGGTGGGGTGAAATATTATTCTTAGTAGGTGGGGTAAAATACTCTTCTTGACATGCGGGGTGAAATATTCTTCCTAGCAAGTGGGGTAAAATATTTTTCCTAGCAGGTGGGGTGAAATATTTTTCCTAGCAGGTGGGGTGAAATATTCTTCCTAGCAGGTGGGGTAAAATATTCTTCCTGGCATGTGGTGTAAAACAATTATTTTCCTAGCAGATGGAGTGAAATTTTATTTCTAGCAGGTGGGGTGAAATATTCTACCTAGCATGTCGGGTGAAATTATTTTCCTAGCTGGTGGAGTAAAATATTTTTCCTATCATATGGGGCGAATAATTCTTATTGCATGGGGGTAAAATAACCATCCGAACTGTTGGGTTGAAATATTATTCCTGGAACATGGGGTAAAATATTATTCTACTAGCAATTGTGGTGAAATATTCTTCCAAGCAGTTGAGGTAAAATATTTTTCCTAGCAGATGGAAATATTAGTTTTAACAGATGGGTTAAAATATTATTCCTAGAATGTAGGTTAAATTTTCTTCTTAGCAGTTGGGGTAAAATATTCTTTGTAACGTGTGGGGTGAAATATTATTCTTAGCTGGTAGGGTGAAATATTTTTCTTAGTAGGTGGAGTAAACATTTTTTCCTAGCATTTGGGGTATTCTATTCTTCCAATTAGGTAGGGTAAAATATTGTTCTTAGCAGGTGGGGTAAAATATTCTTCCTAGCATATGGAGTGAAATATTTTTCTTAGTAAGTGGGTTAAAATATTCTTCCTAGCAGGTGGGGTGAAATATTCTTCCTAGCTGGTGGGGTTAAACATTCTTTTTTCCGGCAGGTGGGTAAAATATTCTTCCTAGCAGGTTGGGAGGAATACTCTTCCTAGCAGGCGGTGTAAAATAATTTCCTAGCAGGTGGGATGAAATAATCTTCCTAGCAGGTTGGGTAAAATATTCTTGTTAGCAGGTAATGTAATTTATTCTTCTTAACAGTTTGCGTGAAATATTCTTCCTAGCAGGTGGGGTGAAATATTCTTTCTTTCCAAAAGGTGGGGTAAAATTTTCTTCCTAGCAAGTGGGATGAAATATTCTTCCTGGCAGGTGGGGTAAAATATTCTTCCTAGCAGGTGGGTTAAAATATTTTTTCTAACAGCAGGTGGTGTAAAAAAATCTTCCTAGCAGGTGGGGTAAAATATTCTTCCAGTCTGGTGGGGTGAATGTTTTTCTAGCAGGTGGGGTGAAATAGCACAGCTGAATTTTCAGTCTTTTCAGCGACTGCCAGTACCCCTGTAATCGCGTTGTGACAATGTCTTTCTTCGTATGTCTGAAAAAATTATTACATGTATATTTTCTATGGAAAACTCAGAAGCTCGTATGAATGGGTTAAAAACTACTTACAATGTCGTTACCAGCAAGTTTCATTACACACAGTTAAATGAGAGATATTATCAACTAAGGAATTAGTAACAGCTGGAGTACCACAATGTTCTGTACTAGCTCCTCTGCTCTTCTCCATACATACACACACGTTACCATCATGTCTACAAAACTTGACGTGCTTCCAATATGCGGCGACACACAATTACTTCTCCTATGCAGGTCTGAAAGCTAATCGGTAGCAATAAGTGATATTAACAAAGACCTCTCGCGGATAGTAGATTGGTGTAATGTGAACTGTCTTAAGTTAAATCGCATTTAATGCTCGTATGTGATTATTGGATCCGAACCAATGCTACAAAAACCCACAGCACTCAACCAATTTTATCTGATGGCTCAGTAGTTCCAGCTTGTAATGAGTACCGGTATAGAAATTTAGGTATTGTTTTCACCTCTACTCTGGATTGGTATAAGAACACTTCTAAGTTAATACGAACAGCTTATTATTGTTAAAATGTATTTTGTATTTTCTTCAAACAGAAAATAAATTTCCTCGCGAATATAGTAGGAATAAACAAAATCATAGGCAATATATTACTCAATCATTTCGGTGCATAGATAAAACTGAAATGTACTTTCACACTCCCCCTCAAGTTAAATTCGCATGTCCGTAATTTAACTTGAACACATTAATTTTGTATTGCACACAAATTAACGAATATTAAGTTTGCTTCTAAAATATACAAATTTTTGAGGACGCAGAGGTTTGGTGGATATGTCATCAATGTTTTCACTTGAATACACGAACTTCAAAGCAATTTTGTCTTTGTTCACCATGTCCTTGATAAAACGCATTGTAATATCTACGTGACGAGATATTTTGCTGTTTTCAAAACTTTCTGCTATGCTGATTGCACTTTTGTTATCTGTGAAGATCACAGGTGATTCAGTGAGTGATTTGTTCATGTCAGCAAGTACTCCTGTCATATAAATCAAATCAGCTGTTGCACTAGCACATGCTACGTACTCTGCTTCTGCGGTGGATAAAGCAACTCCAGACTGTTTGTGGGATGACCAGTGCACTGAATTTTGTCCGTGAAAAATTACTAGCCCTCTAACACTCTTCCTGTCGAATTTATCACCATCCCTATCTACATCTCAGTAGGCTGTCAACTTGTTTTCTGATGAGCGATGATATGTCAGTGGCAAGTTATGTGTCTGCTTCAGGTAACGCAGTACTCGATTTGCTGCTGTCCATAGCTGTTGAGTAGGTTTATTGAGAAACTTACTAAGAAATGAAGTGATATATGCAATATCCGGTTGACTGACTGTAGATAGGTACATTAAGGATCCTATTAGCTGTCGATATGGGACATTCTCTAAGGTGGAATGCTCCAGGTTTGTTTGGAAGTTAGTTTCCATAGGTGTTCCTATGCTATTGCACTCTTCCAGTTTGAATTTCGTGAGCATTTTGGTGATAAACTCAGATTGAGAAATACGTAAACCATTTTGTGTGTAATGCATTTTTGTTCCTAAGAAATCTTGTAGCATGCCCATATCCTTTGCGTTGAATTCAATTTTGAGACTTTCAATAAGCCTGTGGCAGTTATCATAATAACCCGTGACTAGTATGTCATCTACCCACACAAGAAGCCGCACATTATCACCATTATAAAGACAAAAATCACTTGATAATCTATTCATTCCTTGACTCTCAATGAAGTTGTTGAATCATTCATTCCATTTCTTGTAAACCATAAAGACTTCACTTCAAGCGTAGGTATGGTTTATCACTGTTCATTACCCCCTGTGGTATTTTAATGAAAATATTGGTACTTACATTCCCATTCAGAAAGGCGGTCGGGATGTCTAACTGGATTATTTTCCACTCCATTTGTAATGCAAAGGACAACATCAGTCTAACAGAGGACATTCTTACAACTGGAGAATATACATTGCAATCAATTTCTTCTTGGTAACCTTTTGCTACTAGTCTTGCTTTCTTCGTTCCGTCTTGTTTGGTTTTGAATATCCAACGTGTGTCAACGGCCTTTTCTCCTTCTGGAAAGTCACTTGGTTCCCATGTGCCATGTTTTTCAAGTGCCTGGATTTCATTTTCGATAGCCTGACACCATGCCGAGCCCATTCTTACTGCCTCTTCATACGATTCCGGGTCTCCTACACAAAAACAGTATGCTGTGTAGAGTTCATAATCACTGAATTTGGTAGGAATTTTTATCTTTCTTCATCTGCCAGTATATTCAGAATCGTCATTATTGTCTTCACCAATTTGCTTATCAAGTCTAGAGTTTCTTGGGAATTTAGGACTTTTCTGGCAATGCCTCAAGTCTCCGTCTTGATGATTTACTTGGTCTTCTGAGATAACATGGTCTTCCTCTCTTGTGGTTGGTCTGAAGTCTTCATCAAGAACACATGCAATATCTTCTAAAGTTCCATGTTCCTTATCACTGGTAGTATACTGCTCATCTTCGGTATAAACAAAATTTGTTTCATCAAAGGAAACATCTCGTGAAATCAGAATTTATTTATAAGCAGGATTCCATAGCCTGTAACCTACTTTGAAGTAACCAACCATTCTACAATCAACTGCACGAGTTTTCAGTTTGTCACTTGGAACGGGATGTTTGTATGTCCGAGCTTTTGAGCCAAAAACTCTTAATTTTGACAGATCCAGTTTACCATAGTATTTTTCAGCAGGGATTCCTCCCTTTAGGGCACTGGTTTGTGAGCGACTGAGTTGGTATGCTGCACACCTGACAGCTTCTCCCCACAGATGTTTAGGCAAATTAGTAACTGCAAGTAGAGTTCTGGTTCGACTCATCAATGTGAAATTCGCTCTCTCACTGATCCCATTTTGTTGTTTTGTATATGGTAATGTTTGTTCCATGCGGATTCCTTTTTGTTTGCAAAAATTCCTCAAAATATGAGAACTGAATTCTCCCCCACAGTATGTTCTAATTTTTGAACATTTGTAATATTCTGAGTTTAATTCACGAATGTAGTTCATCAAATTTACTTCAACTTCACATTTTGACTTGAGTAAATAAACTGTCATGAAATGTGTAAAATCATCTATGATAATATGATAATATCGTTCCCCATTTTCAGTGGGTGTTTTTAGAGGTCCTGCTACATAACTATGTGAAAACTCTCCTTTTGTTACCGATTTTGGTAATTCAACATGTTTAAATGGTAAATGCCTAGCTTTATCTAGTTTGCATGGACTACATATTTTGTCATTATGAGGGAGGTTCATTTTATTCAGACTGTCACTGTTTAAATGTCCAAGCCGTTTTTGCCACAGATTATTTGAACTTATTAAGGTTGTTCAAGTGGGGAAAAAACATAATTTTATATTTGTATGAAATAGTGTGAGTTTTGTACACATTACTTGAGAGTACATATACCTCTAACGGAAAAAAAATAGCTCATCTAGTTTTCCCGTAATGGCACTTCAAAGTCAAAATTTGCGTATTTTTACTTCATACAAAACTTGAAAACCAGTTAACATAATGAAATGAAAAAAATCATATCAAAACTACGCGTTACTGTCTATGGCCTGTAGCATTTAAA
>PNEQ01071722.1:0-15938 GCA_003012365.1 Medauroidea extradentata
AGTATATTGTCTTAACAATGGCATTCCATGCTTGTACGAAGTGTGTTTTCGTACACTGGCACAATTGGCTCACTTGGAATAGTTTCGTAAAACAACGTATTTACGAACACACTACAACGCATTTACGACCACACTCCAACGCATTTACGAACACACTGCAACGTATTTACGAACACGCTATAACGTATTTACGAACATACTACAACATATTTACGAACACGCTATAACATATTTATGAACACGCTATAATGTATTTACGAACACACTACAACATATTTGATGCTCGTCGCAGGCGTCGCCCTTAACTTACTTATGTAAAATATAATTTAATATGTCTAGCAAACTTCAATTCTGCAAAAAAACATTTTCAGTAACTCTCCCGACTGTTCAGTTTAGATACAAAAGTATTTTTTTGGCATGATAAGTGATAAATACAGTTAAATTTGCTTTACGACTGCTGTATCTTCCGTGTCCAAATGCCTTAGAGCCGGTGAAGCGGTAAGGACAATCTAGATACGCACATCAGACGCAATAACATCTCTAAGCGCAATGCACTAAACTGGCGTGCTTTCAACCGCTATTATCATGAGACTTTCAGAAGCAACCCCTTATTTTACAACGTAATTGTTAAGAGAAAAGTATACTGTCTGGTGCTTAAAACATCCCAACAGATTTTTTTTTCCGTTTCATAACTGAAAATGACTTTGTCAGCTTTGACTGTTTATTGCGTTACAGAGGGGACATTTAAACACATGCTCTACATGTCCCACACAAAAACATTTTCTAATACTTTTCATACGGAAATTTATTTCTAAACTTTAGCACGACTGTTAGATTAGAAGTACATCACTGCAGTTACACACATTTCTTGGCCTCGCCAGGCAGCTGCCTTAAATATAATATAAACTTAACGCCCAGACTTATAGCACAGCAAACCTAAATGAACTACCTCTATAAAGTAAAAACCCTCTTTAATGAAAATTATTTTGAAAAAGGGTTTAACATTTCTCTGGAAGAAACATCTTCTGACGTGGAACCAGTAACTTATAAAATATATGAGACATTTTTACTGTGTACAAGCCTTATGCAGAATTCGGATACTGCATTGCTGATGGCACAACGCGGCATACAACTAAACACGTTGCGCAGGTAACATTTTAGAGTAAATTGTGGGTACAATCAATGTAATATTTAAACTGATGGGTCATTTACTGCTAAAAATAAATATAAACAAAGTGATAGCCGCTAAAATAGTTTTGCTGACATACAATACATCATTATCGACGGACTCATTTATAAGCGTTTGTTTCCTTAATAGTCGTAATATGACGTGAAATGATTTTCAATTCTTTTCACACTATCGAACAAAATGTTAACGGGAAAGCTCCGTAAATGCAATTATTGTGGTGGTGATGCATACTGTTTGCGTGCAAAAGGAGTTTGAAATCTGTTAAATTGTTTCGTAGCACGTTAAA
Organism: Medauroidea extradentata; assembly: GCA_003012365.1. Classification (NCBI taxonomy): domain Eukaryota; kingdom Metazoa; phylum Arthropoda; class Insecta; order Phasmatodea; family Phasmatidae; genus Medauroidea; species Medauroidea extradentata. Next base: position 1,476 of record PNEQ01071722.1, read on the forward strand.
TTACTTTAAAATTTATGTATTGATCGTGAGGTATTTGTGTAGAACGGTATTTTTAAACTAAATTGATGCCGTAGTGCATTGATCACGAACAATAACTTGTTTCCTAAGATTTAATACGGAAGGTTTATTTTCTCGTGTAATAGTATCACAGAAAATTGTAGATAAACGGAAGTTATATTTCTAATGCATCAAAATATCTGTACATGTTACAGGTTTTTAATTCTAAACTACAATGAATATAATGTAAACGCCAAATGTTAATTTGTCCATGGGTGAAAAAATAGTTTTTTTTTTTAATCAAGGGAGTTGTAGTAGTAACCATGCACTATGCGTTCATATTCCTTAGTTTTCCTGATGTACTGAAATACTGTTTCTGCTAGAGGTAGAACAGAACTGAGATACTGAAACTAGCCGTGAATAAATTAAAATTACCTCTTTCAGAAATATTTTATTAGTACACCAGTATAACTTAAGAGTAAGAACACGTAGTGCAACTTTTTTTTTTAACAAGAAAAACTTTTTCTTTCTATACACAGACAAATTAACACAAGAGGTTTAAATTATTTACATTGCAGCATAAAATTTAAGACCTATAACGTGTCGAGATATTTCGATATATTACAGAATGGTGGTGGCAGTTGATGTCAAAATACAAATGTTACTAGAAATTTCTCAAAAAGCTGAATTCCTAGGAAACATTTTCAAAATACGTGACGTACCTTTCCAAATTTACTTCATTTGCCTTTTCATATACCCCACTATATTCAATACGTACATGATGAAATGATTAAGTATAAATTGTTTGTTTCAATGAAGTCAAGCAGTCAAAACTTTGAAGATATGACATAGGGCCTCAAATGTTCAAATAGTTACTGCTTTTAAAATACTATTCACTTAGGTAGAAGCTATAACGTTTAAATTACCTTAGCTAAGTACAGTGAAGTAAAAATATTTTTTTCGGCATTTAACATCAGCGCTGGTGTGGAGTGACATGAGAGTATGGAGCAGCGCTGGAATGAAGGGTTGGGGAAAACGGGAGATCCTAGAGAAATCCCGCAGACCAGCTGGGCGTCCGCATGACCCCACGTACGTAAATCCAGGGACCGACTCCATTGGGAATGGAACCCGAGTCGTCTTGGTGAGAGACGAGCGCTAGAAGAATAGTTTGTGTCATAATCATGGTGTAAATGCATTCTGAGGTTCAAATTATTTCAAGAGGTGATATGAGGTTGTTTCAGGTACGAAAATGTGCGCCTATGCACAGACATATTAGACACAAAGATTTATGTGATTCCATAAAAAAAGTTTTCCTTTTGAGAACAATAATTTAAACTATTGTTCTCAGGAGACCTGAATTGTGTGGTATAGTATCATTGCTTCCCTTTTTCACTGTAGAGAACTTCGTGTATAATTTCACTTAACACTACCTGTTCCCTTCATCGACTCTAGGATAAAACATTTCTACTAACTTACATTATTGAATTTTTAAGTAGTCTGTCACGACGAAGTGAGTTGCAGAGCGTTTGGCCTATACTAACATTCGACATTCGAAAAAATAATCATTATTTTGGTTTAGGTATTAACATTCGAGTTAAATTGAATATATGTTGAACGGAAATACCTTACAGAGTAATGTTTATGGTAACGCGTGTTGAGAGGACACCGATTGGCTTTAGGTAGGGACTAGAAAATTTCGCTATTTCAATTACCTGCATGTTAGAATCCGTTGTACTATGTATACTCAAGCCCCGTCTATTCGTTTACTGTCTTCTGTTCCATTGAGTAGCAGCTAGTTGACTAATGGCCAGGGCTTGAGTATGCATAGAAAGGGCCACGATTTTGTCGCGAAAAGAATTTTGCCCCACTTTGTTTCAGTGTCTCTCGTGCACATCGGTAGCTCTGCTTCGTGGTTATTGGCAGCACGTCTTTGTTCAGACACGTTTCTCATTTGACTGCACCAATCAGAATAAGATTATTGTGACTACTTACGTCTGTAATTTGTCAAGGCAAGTGAGAGTAAAATTATTCAATTACACGAGATGTAGCAGACTTGTAGACGTGCACATGACGCATCGAAACCAAATGTTGCAAAAATATTTTCACCATAAAATCGTGGCTCTATGCATAGAACAATGGATTCTAACCTGCAGGTAATTGAATTCGCGAAATTTTCAAGTCCCTAGCTATAGGTAAAATTTAATAGGGTTTCAAAATCGCTCCCTTTACTATAATAGCACATTAAATAGCATACAGAGGTGGACACTGAGAGAAAAAATTACACAGCCATTAAGGTTACGTAAGGCAAGCAAATAAATACAAGGATGAAGCAACAAAACAGTGCATGGTATGAGAGAGAGGGAGGGGGGAGGGAAACTAATACTCCTAGAAAAGCCAATGAGAAATTCTATGTATTAAATAAAATTTAATGCTTGGTAACTTTTAGGTATAATATGACTATGTGCAAGAAGATGAATGCTATCACTTAGTTAGTTGTACAGTGTTCTAGACAGCATGAGACACACATTTGCACATACTTGCTAGGCACAATTGGGTAAATATCAAGGATCACTACTCATCATGTACCGCCCAAACTATTGATTTAAGAGGTAAAGTTTATTGATGAAAAATGTTAACTTACCCTAACCAAGAATAACTTAAACAAATTCATCTAACTTAACCAACCAAAACATCGAAAATTTAGAAGTTAGTAAACTACAATTATCCATACGTACGACTAAATCTAACGTCTATATAAACCTATTTTCATTAATATTATCTACACCTGTAAAATAAATTATTCTGCCGGTACACAATTAGTAATCAGTCTTGATATTTACCAAAATTTGTTTATGTTCATGATAATAACACCTGACTTATATTTATGTAATTCTACAATGTTTACAATATAATTGTTAAATGTTTACTGTTAACTTTTTTTTTTACTTCTTTGGAATGACTACGAGAGCGTAAATAACTACTGGTATTAAAATGTTTGTGAAACTATACAGAACTAGAAAAAATATTACTATTAACGTATCTCCGTAATTTTTTTACTTTTTACGTGTAATGTAATAATTCATGTAACGATATTAATGTTTTGCACGTTAAACATATTAAAAACTATTCGTCTATGCATTCTTATGTTTTAAAAATAAGAAACGTCAAATTGACTACAGCATCCGTTACAACAATTACAAGTGTTAATGTTTTTTAGATTACTTATTTTAAATTAACGCTACACGAATAACAAAAAAAAAATCTGTTTGGTTTTACAGGATTTTTACTATTTTGTTTAGAAAATAACTTACTTTTACAAATAAAATAACATTCCATAATCCCTAAGGCTATTCCTAATAGTTACAATACGCTTTGAAATGGTTTGTTTATTAATTTTTTATACATTCTATGACAGAATCTTAGTTCTATTAAAAGACAATCCTGCAAATTACATATTTTAGAAATAAAATTAAATAAATTATATAAAAATGCTACTTAACCAAATATGTTTCCAAATTTACCGAGCCGAGCCTACGATATTTTAAATTTACTTGTGTGGATTTTGCGACATGCTTTTAAACAACTACATCACAGATAATATTTTTCTGCTTCCACAGAGCACCTACAACTCCCTGGCGAAAGTAGCACATTTTGCCTACATACCAGGCGTTGTATTCGCAGCAACAGTTGTTTGCGTTTCTTTCGTAAACAATGCATTCTAGGAACTTGCAGAAAGATGACCTTTCTTTGTTCCTTGCGATGTACTGTTCGAATAGAAAACATGAAATGTTCACAATATGACAGCACCACTATTATTATCATAAAAGCGTAAGGTTTTACGGCTTAATTTTCTGCAGGTTAAAGATCTCACTAATACTTAAAAACAGACCTTGAATTGACTAATTTAATTCCTAACCTTTTTTTGATGTTTGGACAAAGCACAATTTTTAAACCTGATTTTCAAGGGCTCATAAACCACTTAATATTCACTTTTCATTAAAGTGCCCCATATAATGTCTGCTTCCTTTAATACACGCAATCACCTCCAGGGGTTGGGATATTAGTTTCCTTACACCCTATATCTGCTCATATAGCTCCGCTGCACTATTAATCATTCGTGTTGTTCACACTTATATCTCGTGCAAGTTCACAATCAACTATATTGTAGGCGTAAGACAATCGCTCTTGTATCAAAGTGGAAATGACGTATGTTACAGCGCTGTTATTTCGTGAGATAGCAGAAATAGATGTAATCGCAACCCATTTCAGCCGTACATGCGGGCCATAAATCGTAACATTCGGGGCAATGTATTGCAATCAAATGTGAACAACATCAAGTAAAACGCTGTCGCCAACGACATGTAGTAAGACACTGGCCATTTATTACCAGAGTAATATCGCAGTTTATAGCTAGTGATAATACATTATATTACAATAGCAACTGTCGCTTTTAATAAACGTAAAATATCACAATATTATTTCGCCCAGCACAGTAGCGATCATTCGCCACTTTCTACCAAGAACACACCGCCTTAGTAAATTTATATTATTATCATTGTAATTTCTATTATGACGTACAGATATATTAACTTTAGATTCGCATATTACATGTTAAACATTTTAATTAAAATTTTTTTTTCCATCTGTTTAAAGAAAGGTTTATGCTGATTACAATTTTTGTCAAATTTTAAATACAAGGGTTGCGTTTAATGTTTTTTTTCTAGGTTATACGTATTCGATAAACTTGGACGTATTTGTGTCTAATGTATACATAAAAAACAATTCAGCGGAGTACTTTTTAAGCAAATTGTCGCCTACCATAATTAAACTTCTTGTAAGGTTTGGGTATTAACTCTCCGTAAAATAAACATCAATACAAGATGTCAATAATGTAGCTATTTAGTCGCATTGTAACGTACAAGTATGTGCAAGTGACGGTTAGACGAATTAGGCAGGTGATGTTACGGAATATTGTTGCCAGCAACAGCAGACAATGAGTTACGTGTTATCTTTAAACGATTCTTGGAATGTGTATCATCATAAACAGTATTGGTTTTGGACGTTCGCCATTGCGAGAAATGTTGCCAAATTGTTAAAAATCCTACTATAATCATAAAAAAGAAGCCAATACGAACTGTTGTCCACAAACACATATATACTATGTCAGAAAGGACAATAGTCTTATTCATAAACACCAAACATAAACTAAAAGAAAGAACAAAAATAACACAAATTAATTCCGTAATGGAATATGGTACCATTGCATTCAGAAATACGACACAAAAACTACAATAAAAACAAATATGTGTGTGTAAAATGGTCACACAAATGAATGATGAAAGTAAAAATGAAAAGAGAGACGAATGAAATTTAACACAGACTACGCAACAAGAAAACCTCAGACAAAGAGTAGCGGGGTTAATTCCACAACCGAAGCGACATTTTTTTCTTATACCTCAGGCAACGAGTGCAGCTGCCTAGTGATTGGTCTTTCAGCAAGTAATGGGTAAGAATTTATTGGTTTGTGGATATACGCCTTTGCTCATTATTCGTTGATGAAACTTGTATTGAATGACAAGTGCAAAAAAAAAAAAAAAACAGAACATATGCCATCTCAAAAGAAGGAAATCAGACCGAATTCCTCTGGGATTTCATGTTTTCAGTTTTTTTATATTTTTTTATTCAACAAATGTTTGGTCAACAAAACATGAGTAATTGCTTACGTCCACAAACCAATACATTCTTATTGTAAAGTCACATTGCAACAAACATTTAAAAATCTCGAGTAATGGATTTTTATGTATGGTGAGTAGTTGCACACTGCGATGTTGTATGAACTCTGTAATCTAGCCTCATTCTCCGCGAGGAAAGAAGCACCGCTCTCTCGTTTGTATGTATCGTGTCCTATAAGCAACGAATTGGCGTAGCTCCTGAGAAGCGATGTGCTCGTGTGGACGGGGAGTCACAGACCATCTGGTATATAGCGTGTGCCCCGGGCGGCAGATGTGGGAGCACCAGGCTGCAGCGCGCTGTGGTGTTGCTGGAAATATTCAAATACCAGCTTGTGGACCAACTGTCGGGGCGTCGATGCGGCAGGCTGAGTGGCTCGTAAGAAGATTGGCAAGCAGTTGGAAGCAGTCAGTCGGCGAAGGTAGAAGAGGGCCGAGGTGCTGAAGAAGTGTGAAGCAAAACAAACCTACTTGTGTAACTTGCAGGCTGTGGAAGGCTGCGTGAGAGGTGAACTAGAGTGCGCTGGAGTTTTAACGTCGAAATGACTGAGCCATTGTCAGTGCCTCGCCTGGCTAGCAGCGGTAACCTCGGGTGGCGAATATTTTGGAGGTACTACAGGGAGTGGTGCACCTTTCTCCACCCTGGCATGAAAGGTACAGATGCTAACACTGAAGGAGAAAGACGAGTCACTCAGCCTGGGATGGCCTCTGGCCATGGCCGACAAACCGAGACTTTATCCTGTTGCTGACACTACAGAGCACTCGGGAGTGTGGGAGACGACCGCCAGGAGCGCTCAGGTTCCTGGTACAAAGCTCTCTGAGCAGCGTCCTCTTATTATTGGCTGTAGGAGCCAGCCAATGAGAACTCATATTATCCCGCACATTGCTATCCTTGCAAATTCAGAAACGAATCGTTAACTAAATATCCTATTTTCCACGTCCTAACCGGGGGCACGGTTCACAACAATTTCAATAATCAAAATTTTATTTTTAAGAGTCTATCAGACATTTTTTTTATTTAGACATGAATTGTGACTAAATTTTGCTCCTACTATTTTTTTTATCTCTAGTAGTTTTTGCGTAATTGCTCGTAGTTGTCAAAATTTTGCATGGTATGGTTTTCAGTACCGCACTAAAACCAACAGACATACAAAACTGAAAATATTCACAATGAATAACGATATTGCAGGCCGTAAGTTCTCTTATGTAAACCAGAAAACTGAATCCTTTTGTATTTATATTAAAATTCTGATTTTTGAAAGAACAAAAAAAATCAACAATTATTTGTTAATGAAAAAATAATTTTGTGCTGTTTTATGCAGGATACCTTGTAGCCAACAACTTGATTACTCACTGTGAATATTTTTCTATTTGGCATGTCAGTTGGTTTAAGTGTCGTACTGAAAACCGTAACATATTAATTTTTAGATTCACGAGCCACTACGCACAAACTATGAGAAAAAATAAAACAAGAGCAAAATTTAATCACAATACATGTTAAAAACAATTAAAGTTTTGGTACAAATATAAAAATACGACGTTAAAAATTGCTGTGAACAGTGGCACTAAGTATCGTGGTTTATTCTTTGCTCACTGTTTAACACAGCTTCCTCCAACACCCTACTCTATTTGAACTGGTTTATCTGTGCACTTTCATCTGACTCTTGCTGTCTTATGGGCGAGTGCATAGCCTCAATTGCTGCCATGCCTCCATACATCCCTGCTTCGCCAGGAGGCACGTAACCTTTTACCTTACATGTGACCTTAGACCAATAAGGCACTGTCTTGAGACGCACTCAACACCCCTTGCGTAATAATTAGCACCTAATGAATGCCGCAGTTTCTTGAGACGGATTATGCGCTGGCCCCAGCGGGATTTGAGGGCTCGCCAGGTGAAAATATTGAACTCTTTGAAAACCAGATTCCTCTTCAGTGAAAATTTACGCAACATCAACGAGTTTTCACTGAAAGGAGGACGGATAAGTTATACTGATTTCAATTGCTGAAACTGGTTCATCCAGAATATATGAGACACTTCGATAATGATATAGAAAAATAGAGGAATTGCAGACGTTTTGAAAATGAAGAGAAAATGTTCAGATTAGTATTTTTTTAGTTACTAAATTCAAACTTGCGTAGCCAGTTCTATAAAATATCAAAAGGAAACCAACGTCCATGTAGATGCAGGCAACCTAGTTAAAAAAATGGTCCAAATAAAGTAAAGGCGTTGAAACATACATGCTGGTCCTTAATTAGATCCACACTTTTTGGAAAGTGATTTATAACGACAAAATACAATGAAAACACTTTGGTGACTCATGGCATAAAGTTATTTTTATGGGAGGTACGCAACATTTAAGTGTGACGTTCGGGAATTATCTTGTGTACGCAAATAAGAAACTACGTGATATTAAATATTAAATTTTGGTACGAAATTTATCCGAACGGAACTAATAAAAGTGTTTGTTCGCATTTTGTAAAACCGCTCGCTAATGTTAACAAAATCTGTAAAGACATTGTAATTGTTCGAAAAGTGGTAACCCTGCATTATAATCAACAATTTCCAATTGACTAATACAGAAAAGGTTGAAAAAAATGGTTGACTATGTGCGACATTTTTAGGGCAATTATTATCGTTTAAGTTCACTTTGTAGAAATGTGTATTAATAACGCTTGCCGCTAAGCAACATGTACGCTAGCCGGTTTGTCTACTACACTGGCGCAGTGCTCTGTACATTCAATCAGTAGGCATTCAGACCGTGTAAATTGTGTCAGAACACATTCTCTGAGCAACATCTGGAAATAGTTTTAATAATAATATAATTGACATAATTAACAACAAAAAAAAAGAAACGAACATGACATTGTAATTTACAATAGTTCATTTGATGTACTGGTCTTAAAACATACACTGGTATAGTATTGATGGTCATAGAGCGTGTTTCACGGTTTCTTAAAGAGACGAACTGAGATGTCGGCGCACAAGTGGCAATTTCTCAAGGAGGATTGTCAGGTTCTACCCAACCTGCTTGGCGTGTTCAGAATTAAGTTTATTTGATTAAGAAGATATGGTTTTATTTAGCACAGTTATGCTCAGACAGTCGTTAGATCTGAACTAAACCATAGGTTCCAAACTACTCGATTACCCGAATCGGTGTCTTTTTAGTGTTTACTTGGCACTGGAATCGAACCACTGACTCCTGCTTCGCCACATGAGTCAGATGCAATGGCCGCCGTGAGTCCTTGAATAAGTTGCAGGCGTCCATCATACGCCAGAAAATTTCTGTAATCGGTCCTCAGGGTTTTTGTTCACGAGGCACTTGAAATCACCAAACAAAATTAAATAAATAAACGTCTTTCGGAACACGCCAAGCATACTGGGTAGAACCTGACAATCCTCCCTGAGTCATTGCCAGTTGTGCGCCGACATCTCAGGTTGCCGCTTTATATAAGGGTGAAGCATGTTCTGCGAAATAAATATCGTGACCAATGTCTGTCGTAAGAACAGTAATTATAATAAACTCCAGTAATGCATGATGATGTGTTCGTATCTTTACTACCTATAAATAATCATTATTATTACTGATACTATCAATCGGTGAATGTGTAATCATTGACCCCACATACAGCGGATAAATATCAACTGAACTAAGTTACAGAGCATTGCGCCCATGTAGTAGATAAACCGCATAGCGTACGTTACACAGGTTGCATAGCGACAGGCATTATCAATGAACGTTTGCAGACACTACAAAATGAATTTCAACGACAACCAGTGGCCTTGGAGCGTCACACAAATGTGAACTTCCTTGTTCAAGTCAACCTTCCCTTTCTTAATCTATCAAAAATATTTTTTAAACACATAGTTACCACTTTTTAAACAATTATATTGATGCTATGCCGGTTTTACTAGCATTAAACGCATGATTTTACGAAATTCAAACAAACACTTTTGATAGCTTCGTTCACATAAACATTATTCTAAAATTGATTTTTAATATGACGCAGTATCTTATTTACATACACAGGAACATTCCCAAACCACTTACTTAAATTGTGCGTACTTAAGGTCATTGGTTGTCAGTATGTTTTCTTCATATTTTCTCGTCTGGAATCAACTCCCAAAAGGTGTCGGCATAATTACGAATTATTCTGTATATTGTATTATAAGGTTCTGCAGATACTAACAAGAAAACTAGAAATTTGTCATTCATAATGGTTTTATACAGAAATTGGAATACAGTAACAGTGTGGACACAAAAGATTAGACAGATCACAAGAAATTCGACATACACGAGAAAGAAAGAGTAGTTAAAGGAAGAAAAACCAGATTAAGTGAAAAAAATGCCAGAACGTAATATTAAACTCAAGGATCTTACAGCATATTATTTAAGGGGTAACTGTGTTTTTATCAACATCAAATGTGTGCAATTATCTTTTAAGACCTCAATGGTTGGTTAGCTACGTAAAGGATTGGGAGAAACCATATGAATGAATTGAAGAATACGGATTATTATTTATAGTATGATTTAATACAATACAGTGTCAACTGACAATTGAGGTTGTTTCTTAACGAACGTCGTAAATGTTATGTGTTCCAAATTTAGACAAAAGCATGAAGTTTAATTAAAGACTGCTGTTCAGATTCATAGTACAAATTAAAATGCTTACGTTGGTTCTGAAAACTACTTAAACATCTAAAAAATAACTTGTGTTGTGGACTTAGGCGTCCCTGAATAAAAAATGCTTGGTACACACTCTTGTAATATAGTCGTTGGTGAGTGTTAAACATGCGTTTTGTAGGAACCTTACGCAAGGTAGTTCATTCGAAAGTCAAGCCAGTACCGTAAATGTGTATTGATCGACAAGAGTAGGGGAGCTGACGAGAGGAGGGGAGACGGGGGGAGCTTGCGCCGATGAGGCGGCTGATGTGTCGCGAATGAGAATCTAATTCGGGAAACTGGAGACGACGCGACGCGCGGATCGACTGCTCGACCCAACATGTCGGCATGAGCCTTGAACTCCGACCTGGGAAATCGTAAAACTAGACTCGCGAGCCGAGAGACTCAAATGCAGCTGACGAAATATTCTATCCCCCTCCTCGCATTTAAAATGATTTGTTATCTCCCTAGAGTGTATATGACGAGAGAGGGGTTTCAGCTGTACACACCATATACGAGAAACCAACCACGTAATTCGGTAAATTCGAAGAAGCACGGATTGTACCGACGAGAATGCAATAGCATATTTTCAAGAACCCTGTCGGATGAACTTGAAAGTTATGTGATATGTACACACACACGCACACACACACACACACACACACACACACACACACATATATATATATATATATATATATATATATATATGTCTCCAATTCAACCCATGATTCACGTGGTGAGCCCATTATGAAATTGATCCTGGAAATCCTCTGTGTGTGTATGTGTTTATGTGTGTGTGTGTGCGCGCGAGTGTGTGATATTCATGTTAGTGGCAAATATACGATGACATATTACGTGCACAATGTGGCAACGTAAAATGCCTCTTCTTGCGCTCTCAGACATTTAACTCACTTTATTAATCCTGTTCCGACATGCATATTATGGGTGCAGGTTGAAATCCCGAGAAGTCGAAACATGATTCTACGTTTACTTAACGTAACACACATGAAATAACACCTGGGTCTGTAGCGCAAGAGGGGACGTTCTCCGTGCAGTGTTGCTACATTTTCATAGTACAATATTATGCCTTTAACATTTTCGTCTCCAATTCAGGCCAGGATTCACGTAGTATGCTTATTTTGCGGTTGTTTCTGAACGTCATGTATGACACACATATACACATAGAGACAGCGTGAGTCTTACTTAGAACGACACCTTTTGGTAGGTGATTTCTGACAACAAACTATATAAAGAAAACATATTGAGTCGTACGGATTAAAAGTTTTATTAAGAGAGGTACGCACCCTTAAAGTAAGAGGATTGCGAATGCATTTGTTTATGTAGATAAGAAACGACGTGTTATTAGGAACCGATTTTTCATATAAAGCGTAAACAAAGACGTTAAAGGTGTTTGTTTGCATTTTGTAAAAATCACTCTAACATTTTAAAAAATCGATAAACTTGTCATTGTAATTGTTCGAAAAGTGATGACCCTACATTAAAATAATTTTTTTTGCATCGATTAAGAAAGACAATGTTGGCAGAAACAAAATAAGACGAGAGGGGTTCAGGCGTGACACTCTTAAGGGGCCTCCCTAAATAGGTTGCGTTTGTGTGTGTGAGGCAGGAGCGGTAAGGTTGCCATTGACCGACGTATGTAATGCATTATCACCTCTCCGCGCAAGCCATTCAGCTGGTGTGCAGTGCTTCAGTATTATTCTTTTTCATATGGGACTTAAAGCAGTGACCACATTATTTTATTTATTAGCAGCGTAGTTCAAAGTCTAAAGCTTGTTTCTATCGTTGTTTTTTTTTTTTTTTTTTTCGAATCCGATTCTTAATTATACAGATACGGTAGTCTGAGAAAGAGGTTTTTTGCCGTTTCGAGGGGCCAGCATACAATATTTCTAATAAACGTGCCGAATTTTCAATACTATAGCGCAATTGTTTTTAAGTGTGTGTTTTTTCGTAGATATACAGATATAATGTGCGTTAAAAAGTTTCGTAATAAAGAGAATAGTCGTAACTCGCTGCAACGGATTTAAAGTGCAGGTAGGGATGATCCTCAAGGCATTGGTTCTCGTCTAAATTAATTTCGTAGTGTTTTCAAACATTCGTTAATATCGCCTAACATATGGTACGTGGTTGGTCTACTGCACTGTAAGAATTGTTTGAACATTTTCAGTTCGCAGTTAGGTCGTATATGCTGTCTTGAAAACAATAATAAAATGTAATTTTTGAAAATACCAACAAAATAACACTTGATATTAACTTACGTCACTCTGAATAGTGTCAAAGCAATGAAAGCCCAAAAAGTTTTGTTTTTATTGACATAATTTTTCATAAACTTTCACAGCGTGAAATATACGGACACTATCCTGCGGTTAAGACATATAATGCAAAGAAAACACATAAATATCAATTGTCTGTACGAAGTTTTACATGTGTATCGAGTTCGGTGAATTTCAGATAAATATTTCACGTAGATAACTCATGTGATAAATATACGTTTATTTATTTATACACGATCAAAATTCAGCACAACGGCCGGTTTACAATTTGGCATGTACAAACAGAATCACGAACGAAATTCATACTTACAGAGGGGGAAAACATTGAAAATAATAATAATAATTGTTATTAGGACTTACTTAAATATTTGTTTACATTGGTACCTGATTAAATATTGAAACACAAAATTATAAACGCACAGAGAAAAAAAAATACACTCAATAACATAGTATTACTTTCAGCCACTGTAATAGTTATTTTCTTGGTTACACAATTATGTAAGTAGTATTGTTGCCCGTGAAACAACTTTCTTCAGTTTTGTCGATTTTGGCCTGTAATTTTTTTTTTAAAACTGCTAAGGGACTTGTCATTTTCAGGTTGGGTGGCAGCTCGTTCCAAACACGGTTAGCCATGTAACTGAATGATCGTTGAAATGTTGCGCTGGCATCAATTAAAAAAATAAACACTACATAATTAAAATACAACACAGTAATGTCACTTTACTAAGAAACCATATATGTGCCAAGAAAAATTATCTTTGTTATCACCTGTGATCAAATAATGTTCCAATGAACACTATTGTATGAATATGAACACGGCATGAACAAAATACATATGTCAGATCATCTTACTGATTACATTATGTGTACTGAGGTTCATCAAATTTGGGAAAATAGTTCTTCGTATATCTTGTGTATTCGGAAATGTTCAATTTGTCGCCATTGTGGGCAAAGGGATTACGCATAAGTAAATTATATTACAGTGAGTTCGATGAAAACTGAAAAATGAGTTTCCAGAAATGTCTTATGTAAAGTACAAATGACCATTATTACGAAAATAAGACAAATTTAAATAAAAGGCAAATAAGCTTACTAAGTACTGTATATGAGTACCAAGATTGTTTAAACTCAGTCCACGTGTTCAAACGTTTCTTTGGATGTTGTAAGGAAATGGGGAACATGCACACACGGACGCACACCTACACATACATAAAGACACGCAGACACGAATGTGGGAAAGCCATATTCAATCCTTACTTCTTCTTTTGAATGTAGACTTTTAAACTAAAATGCGGATATTACCTATTATTAATATAATTTTTATTTAAAAATATGTTTTATTTAATGAGTATCGGTACCACACGTTCTTTACTTGCGTTTGTATAACTCGAGTAAACGTAAATAAAAAGAGTGTTTGTTTAAGCTCAGTAAAAACGAGTGCCGCCATGTTGATGTCCCTGTGACGTCATTGGAAAGTATGCCTATTTACATACTCTCTACAGCAACGTACGTTTAGTTAATGAAAATGCGTTCAATCCGGTTGTTTATGTGGTAAGAACGCGTAAGGGGTGAACAACAATGAGTAGGGCCCGGTAGTTTTCGCGAAAAGATTTTTGCCCCACTTTGTTTCAGTGTCTTACGTGCACACCTGCAGTTCAACTTCATGGCTATTGACAGAGTGTTTTTGTGCAGAGTTGATATTCATTTGACTGTGCCAATCAGTACACGGATAACTGTCACACTACACGTCTGTGATTTGCGGGTTTAACCTCCAGACGCTGG
>PNEQ01071737.1:0-13977 GCA_003012365.1 Medauroidea extradentata
ATTATATTTACTGGTTTTCAAGTTTTGTATGAAGTAAAAATATGCAAATTTTGACTTTGAAGTGACATTACGGAAAAACTAGATGAGCTAATTTTTTTCTGTTAGATATTAATGTTCTCTGAAGTAATGTCTACAAAACTAACACTATTTTATACAAATATAAAATTATGCATTTTTCCCCACTTGAACGCCCTTAAGACCTCGTTGTCAAAGGGCCGTAGAACTCTCTCACCTCATCACCCACCGTCTTCGAAATGTCATTCTATAGCCTACATGCCTTCTAAACTATTCCAAATCATGTAATTGTGTAGAACTACTTGTGTAACTTACTTAGTGTGTCGTGTTGAAGAGTCAAACTGTCACATGTAAAATATCATTGTTGTGTCGAGTTTCCGTTTTCTTATGTGTCGCGTCGTGCTTGTCGGGGCTGTCTCAGTGGTATAGTTGTCACAGCACTCGCCTACCACCTTGGTGATCCGGGCTTTGTTCTCGGCGTGGTCGTTCGTATGTGTGAAACTTGGTAAAATGCAGAAATTGTTTCTTCATAATTTTAAAAACAAATCAGTAAAAAATTAAAAGTTTTCATAATTATTGTAACGCAACACAAATATTGCTAGTGATATTAGATTTTCAGTTATTACTATCTTACTGCATTTATATCCGTATGTGAATATAGTTGGCTCGGAATAAAGAAAACACTTTTGACGTCTTGGTTACTGTATTCCTTTCCTATTTGCATGTTCCTGCCACGTTTTACTATAAACAGAGTAGCTTATGTAGCAGCCAACTTGTATAGATTGTGGTGTAAACAATATAACATCTGAAGTCGCAATAAATATATTTTTATTATTATTGTGGACAAGGTGGTCTTCAAAAGTGCTCTATCGCTAAGCGCCTATATAATATTAATTCGTAGTTAATTTTTTATACTGGTTTAATGCAGTAAACAGTATAATTGTTACTTTGACTCATTATTTCGCAAAAATTATACAGTATAAAAATTTATTTACTGGACGTAAAGATCGAAAAAATACACGAAAATAAGATGTTTTCTGCCGTGCTGACTTCATACAAATCATAAATGGACGAGTCCTTTGCTAGTTTCTTTGAGCAACCAGCTAGTTGCTAATGCCCTTCCTGTCGACAAGATGTTAATCTCCGCTTTCTATATACTGTACCTCCCTCAGTTAACTATGGGTCGTTCGGGATAAAGTGAGTACTGAAGAATCAACCTTTGAAAAATATCACTAGTCGTTATTCAACATTAACAATAGTTACCTTACTCTTTGTGTGGTTGGCAACGAATTGCCGAATGTACTTCCATACTTAAATACAACAATACTGAAATAAAATCCACTGAAATCGGCATGCGTGTGTTTTACAAGTTTAAGAGGGCGTGGTAAATAATTCAATGCTAAAAGCATTAATCTACAACTGTAGGTTTCTTGAAGCCAATTTGCGAAGATTAAACAATGACAATCCTAGACAATAGTTTTAGCAAATGTTTTAAACAAAATTGTTTCCAGTGTTACGAACTTCTGAGGCACAATCTCTGACGCCGGAACCTCGTGCATTTAACTGCGGCGCAAGAGATCACGCGTAACGAATTGGTAATTCTGGATAAATATTTACTCTTAAAGTTGGCAAATACCATTATCTAGGATTGTTATTGAGTATTTTATCCATATTGGCTTCGAAAAACACGTAAATCAATAGAAGTTTTCAGCGTTTATTTATCTACCACGCATTTATAATAAACTTTTTATCGAACTATACAGGTTCCTACCAACTGCATAATTTATCTAACACGCGCCAACATTAAGTGACGTGTCCAGAGAGGTTAGACATTTCCCGTCATAAGCTGTTAGTCGCGGAAAGATATGAACTTTCTGAAAATAGAAATTCAGCAAGGGGTTTTTTTTTTATTTTATTGCTCACTTTGTACCGAACCGCCTGTAACGACCGGTCGAGATTCACTTTGTGTAACGAGTCGTGCGTAGCCCGTGTCTGACGTGAACTTAAAGTTGTTTGTTTGAGTTGTACGAACCCGACCAGGGAAATAGGAATCAATACGAAACGGATGGGGTGAGGAATAAAATGGCTGTGTTTACGCTGGCAAACTTCTACGTGGCGCTTGCAACAGGTGAGCGGCGGAGCGAAAGTAAAAGGGCGAAGGGCTCCTGACGAGAAAATGATTAACCGTTTTCTCACAAGGCGGAAACTCTGCCGTAACTTCAGTCAACTCAGCAAACTTTCAGAATGCCTTTTTTGGTACTATTTTAGAAGGTGTCCTAATTTGTTATTTAGTAATACCGTATGCGAAGATGACTTTGGACACGTCGGGTGACTTTGGGATATTTTTAAACAATTTTTATTTTTCATATTCATTGACTAAGAATGAATATAATTTTCAATTCACGTAAATATTTATTATTTGGAATTTATCACAAGTAAACTTATTTACACAGCACTTTCATTTATGCGAAAAATATTTCTTGAAGTATCCCAAAGTCACCCCACGTCTAAAATCATCCCCGCTTACCGTAGTTATTCAATTTGGTTTGACTGGAAAGCTATAAAGAACATCGTATTTACCAAGTCTCGTTACTTACTAGACTTAACATACAAAACCACCGAGTATGTCGTAATTTTAGTTTACTAATTCCAGTCAGGGACAGATCAGTTATTTTAAAAGTGTTCATTGTAACATGGTCCTATTATCAATCACTAGAGACACTGGAAAATCCCGGGAATATATGCCTGTTTGCTAGGCTTTAACGTGATATTATAACTCTGAATGTTTTGTATCAACATAGGCTATCGTTTATTTGTAGTATTTTTCTCTCTACAACAGGCCCAGTTAGAACTGCACAGCTTGGACACACAGCGTGTGTGATTTGTCCCAAAACTGTTCACACGTGCCACGGTTAATATAATACAGTTCATTGGAGACTATTTTAAACATTTTCGCGATTTTACAGTGTCTCTATCAATCACTGATCTCTTTGTTCACGTGGACGCGTACTTTCTTTTGAAGGAAATTATTAAAATTTCCAGCGTAATGTTTTAGTGATCAAGTGTAAAAATTATTCCCGTGTGCTATTTTTCAACCAAACTGTTCTGAAATTAGAGTAAACAACATATGATAATTGTGTAATACGGTCTAAAATTAATTTCATATCAACCCATTTGAAAACAAAATTAAAAAACCTTTCTGCTCAGAAACCGTTTGTGAATCCGGAGTTTCTGCTATACAAGACGGTAAGTTGTACTATCTATGGTATACGAAGACGTATTCATGTACTATTTGTGTTAGGGAACCTATTCAAAGAGAAGTGGCTGGCTTGTTACAATACTAATAACGAAATTGTTGTTTTCTCACTGATAACCGCTTCATGATGTGCGGTACCGCAGGAAAGCGTTCATTGGGCGAATTGAAGCTGACTATGCATGTTGCCTGCATGCTAGACTTCTCCTCAGAGCTTATGTGTGTCTCATTGCATTTGTCTATTCTAATGTTTTCCGGAATCTAACCGGCGGAACCTGCCCTCCCGTACCTGAATAGTATTGGAATCACTACGGAAGCAAATGAAGTTGATATTCAAAATACGTTAATTTCGATATAAATATCTTAACGAGTAACAGGTTCTGGGAAGGAAGGAAAAGAAACCAAGACGCCTAAGTTCCACGCGGTGCTTAGTTGGCCAAATTTGGAAGGTAAAAAAGTGCATAAGTGGCTTTGTACTTTATATTTCATTGGAAAAAACATTGCAACAATAAATTTAAACGCACACTCTGTCAACATGACAGTTTAACGTAATGTGAAATTAACATTAAGGGGTTCGCGCTATTAGCATCCCGCGCTCCCACACGGCGTCCTGGGTTTGTACCAAGGATCCGATTCGTGAAGATTTTTCTCGCTGGGGAAACGCTGTGGGTATCACCGATGGTTGTTGTGTTTTCTCTAGGCGCTCCTATGGTTTCCCGAAATCGCTTCAGACGATGGCTGGGATGGTTACTTAACAAAGATCATGGCCGACTCCTCTCCCAGCTCCTGTCATCGTGCCGTGTGGTGTGTCATCGTCTCTAATGATCTCGCTGTCAACGAGACGTAAAGCCCAATTATCTTACACAGGCACTCCTGTCTTCGGCGTCACTGAATTACGTCTGAACGAAAACAATAAGTCCTTCAAGAAGGGGAGTCGGTTAAACAGGGCACCATACCTCGTTCAACTCTGAGCGGATTTTTTCCAAATGGGATTCGTCCATAACTTTCGTTTAAGTTCGAACAATCTATACAAGAAATGTAAATAAAGAACATTGTACTGCAACGGCACGTCTGATAATACCCGTTGAGACATGAGAGCTTAATGAATGTTTCCGATAAACGAAATCTTTATTGCCACCTAGAATTTAATATGGCATCCGAGAAATTTCGTTCACTGATGTCCATGTTTGTATGCACTCAAGTAATATTCATAATAGATTAACATTAAATTTTTAGGAAGGTAGGCAGTTAGGTTTTAACTATACTCATCAATAGTAAGGTCATTACAGGCGACGTAATTTCATGCACCGCAAATGTTATCCTGTCATGGTAACAAACAATTATTTTACTGCGGGCGATTGATATCGGCTAACCAAATATCATGAGACGGCACATATTTATGTGATGGCATATTGTAATGAAAAACTAGGATCAACCTCACAAAATGTACGTTTTATCTGTAAGTAAAATCGATTTTATAATCATTTAAAGGGCGTATTTGCCATTTAGGAAAACCCGTAAGTTAATTGTCGGAAACACGTTTTACTCAACTTTGTTGCGAAAACCCCTCCCGGAGTTTTTCGGTGAGTTTGTGATAATTTGTGTAGAAGAGCATTGACGTCCGGTACTTGAGATGACGCTGAAGAGCATAATCTCTATCTGTTTCAAAGGACAATGCGAATGCAAAAAGAGATCAGAAACGTTTACGGAGAATTATGAGATGTCGGCGTTTCATTAGGAAAATATACACTTATAAATACCTGTGTTCAAAACTTCTTCGTTAACATTCTTATTAATAAGCCCGTTTAAATAGCAAAAAGGCTATATTTTGGCAAATCGCAAAAAAAAAAAAAAATAAGTAATCGATGTATCGGAAAATAAAACCAGATATGCCTAACCGTATCGAATGCCAAAAGCTCATTACCCCACACAAACGTTTTTGATTTCTATTTGCTTTTGCATTTCCCTTAAAACACCTCGAAATTATATGCTCCTCAGTGCCCTCTCAACGGTGAAATTTCGTTAAATTCTAAAAATTGTTTAGAAATTCGTATGGACGTGTCATTGAATTTATAATCTCGACGATAGCCCTCCTCCCTGTTCGAGTTATATTTACGATTCACCAAAAATTCAGTTCACCCCTTTATCATCCTCTTAAAACCAGGAACATATGTATTTGGTTAGCTTATTTTTTGTAAAATGCAGTGGGAACTATTATTACAGAGCAGTCGTAACGTAAAGTGGTTAGCTAGTCACTGGCCTGCGTTATACTTCTTGGCAATTAATTACCTCTTTCTTGGAGAGAAAGATGATCGTGGTAACGAGGGAAGGAACAGCGACTCGTACAGCTGAGACGTTGGTTGCGCAGCCTACTGTTGTTGGGAAAGGTCAGAACAAAGAAAAAAACGAGGAAAGAAACGGAAGACCAATAAAGAAGAGTGGTCAACAACAGTGAAGTAAGAGCGGGAAAAGAGAGGGGAAACAGGTTAAAGGAAGGAAACCTACTGTACATTTCTGTGTGAATTGTGCATTGTTTGTTAGATGAACAATGTAAGGGTTTCGGAAGATGTTTTCGGCGTGTAGATGTGTATAAAAGAATGAACTTAGTGATAAAAATTTGTCTCCAGTCGGGACTGGAGGCCATTCTTAGATGGGTTGACTCAAAAAGTGTCATCAACCTTCGATGGAAATAAGTATTATATGGCCCGTACTGTAAAAACAATATAACTTTTTGGTCACAGTTTGTCAGGTGACGCCACGCTGTTCAGGGAGTTGGGGAAAAAACTGATATATTAAAAATTCAGGCTACAAATCTACGTGCTGTCGATTTACGAATACCGGTAAGTATCGTTGTTCGCTTGTACAAATTCGTATTTTCAGTTTCCGTTTCTTACAAATAATCTGGTTGAAATTGGTTATTTTAGGCAGTAAGTTTTATCTATAATTTTAAATACTCAAACTTTAAATTGACTTTAGGCAATTATAATTCTTTGTTCTTTATTGCCATTAAAATTCAAGTTCTGGCGGGTAGCCGCTCCGGTAGGAATGACGTCACACCAGTGGAGCGTACTGCTCTTAGAGGCGACGAGGCAAGACGGGAGCGAGTAAGAGTCGACCTTATAGCTCGCGCGCTCTCAGGTCCTGATACAATGGCAGAGAAGAACGTAGGCGGAACCGTTTAAATAGGCCTAGGTATGTATCGGGTGTAATTTTCCGCGTTTGAGGCGCAGAAACAGTGGAGCTATAAGGGCCAGATTGCCACGCTCAGTGATACCTACATCACCTTTATGTGAATCACAAAACTGGCACGCGGTGTTCTCATCGTGATTTTATGGAACTTTAAGTGGTGACCCCGCTATTATATTTGTGGCTAGTATGTAGTAAACATCAACGTAAGCTTCTATATTATATGTGTTTTACAAATCTAGCCGTTAGCCTATCTGTGGAATTAGTTTTTAGTCATTTAGAGGGTCTCTAGTTTTTAGTCATTTAGAGGGTCTCCAAAATCATGTATGTATAGCACGTTTATTTTCTTTTGGTAGATAAAACGTACTGGTATTAGTTGAGCAGTATCGTGTATAGTTCTTATGCATGGTTGTCAGCGACATGGATTTATATTGTAAGTCTGAGAGGTATAACTTACGCGTCAACATACACAGTTTGACTGCAACACTAAGTTTTAAAACTTTACACATGATAGACGAATTCAAACTCAGTGATTTAGAATGGGGAACCAATGGACGGTCGAGAATGCAGTTTATTTCTATAAACAACGGTAACTTCATAGCAACAACTTAAACCTCGGAGCAAGTGTTTAAAGTGATGACCACAAGTCTCAACACTTGCATAACAACGGCGATTCAAATTCTGTCGCAATCTATCTAATGCTCCATGTGCGTTGGATATCGAGACACAGATAGGACCTTAACAACCAGTCGCTAACCATAGTTTCCCTAAACCAAAAAAACTACTCTGCCATATTTTCAGATGTATCCTACAAGTCGGGAGAACCTGTAAGTTTTATGCTGAAAACGCTTATGCATTAATTTGACTTATTTATTTGGTCGCTTTAAGAGCCTTTGAACAGTATAAGGCCTTAGTAGAGATAAACAGGTGATATGAGGTTCGAGTCGGCCAGGAACCGTTACAGCATTTGCCTCGAGTGATTTCGGAAAACCTAAATTAGGATGTCCGGAGCCTGTGATCGAACCCGAGTCCTTCCGATTGCGAGGCAACTATTTATAATATATAAACAATAGAACAAGACGGATAGCATGTCGGCGTACATGCTATCCTTAGTAATGTAATTAGTTAAGGACGTTGGACCCACAAAAATTCAAAATTTTATATTTGTGCCAAACACTGTTCAACTTTTACACGTCAGATAACATGCAATTTCCCCGAATAAAAAAATAAGGGCCCATAGTTTTAACATAATCACCTATCATAGTCACAAAATGGCAGTTGGGGTGTAACCAAAATAAAAAAAAATAATTAACTTGCAGAAACAAGATAATTCATATCGATACTTAATAATGTGAACTACTTCAAGACACTTTTGTAAACACAAAGCTATATATTTTTGTATTTTTTAAAATTTGATGAAAATTAGTAAATTTTTGCATAACTTTGACTTTCGGCCACTACTGAAATATTCAAAACTTTACGGGAACTGAAAGTCAGTGTACCGTAAACCGGGTTACTTTGACCATTTTCGGGGTTACTTTAAACGTTCAACATATTAGATTTTGGGTTTTCTGGTAAGTAAACAGATAATCAGAGCCTAATATTTGAAATAATTCCTTTTATCCTTATAGCTAACGTTTGAACTTTGAAACTTTCGTCACTTAACAATATAAAAACCAAAATTTTGAGTGGTCAAAGTTACCCCGCAATGTCAAAGTAACCCCGGTTTACGGTACACTGACTTTCAGTTCCCGTAATTTTGAATTCATTAGTTAAATACTTTTTTTTTGTGTTGGCTGCACCGTGATGGCCATTTTGTGACTTTGATGAGTGATTTTGCAAAATATATGGGGCCTATTTTTTTTTTTTATTTGGGAAAATGACGTGATATCTGATGTGCAAAAGTTGAACGGTATTTGGCACAAATATAAAAAAAATTAAAATTTACGGGTCCAACGCCCTTAATATGTGTTTGCTATAGTGTTACTGTAGCGTACATGACGCTTAGGACCAAAAACGCATACATCCCAGGGACTCAGAGCTGGCGCGCGGCCAGTAGGATTCTGCTTGAGAATATATATCATTCGAAGACCGTTATACGCGTGTGTATTCAATTCAAGCCTTCCAGTTCTCTTTAAAACGTATTTACTCGCGCCCAAAAATGATGTTATGGGAGTTTTTTTCATCCATTTTAGGTATAAAATTCTTGGTGCAAAACCTTAAAAAATGTGGAAGCTTAATCATTAACATTACATTACATAATTATAATCTCACGAATTAGTGTCTGATAGAAGTAATATGTCAGAGCGCGAGTATTGCATATCAGGTCAGCGACTTGCTCCCTAGAAGCTAGGGTGAGGCGTGATGCCCGTGGAATGACGCCCTTAGCGTTCCACACTTCTACACCTCGTGACTGTAATATAGGTCCACCCAGGCGGTCACAGTGCATTTTACCTGACTTTATAGTTTAAGTTGACCCTAAATGTGATGTCTCTTTCCCAGGAATATGAGTCTAGAAACTGTGAAGTTTCTGTGGCGAAGAGTTGAGAGGTGACGAGTAACGTTATGGTCGGCGGTAACGTACCGCGCAAGGACTTCATCACAAGGGCGTCACGTTGTTGGCACGGCAGTCGCCATCCGTGCGTAGTGCGTGTATTGGTCTCTGGAGCATTGAAGGTGGGGAGGGTCCCTAGGCGACGTGCTCGCGAGCCTGTGAAGAGAAGATAACGAGCTTGTGCCATGCGGTATTGATTGCGCGCGGGACTATCACGCGACCTGCGACCTCCGACCCTATGCCCCCCCCCCCCCCAACCAGACACAGCCTTCGTCTGCCAGCCGTCGCCTAGGGGTGAGGGCGCAATGCGTGCAAGGTCCCCCTCTGCGCATTCCTAAGTTGGCGCCCGCCCAACCCTCCCGTCGTCGGCTCGCCTCTCGATAGACGTACCAGCCCTAGACAGACTTAAGGTGGCCGTCCAGGTGGGCGTATTATGGTCGCGAGGTGGATTCACAATGCCTCGACGAAGTCGACACAACAATTCTTTACGGGGCCTCCCTAGGTAGGCTGCGTTTGTTTGCGTGAGAGAGAGAGAGAGAGAGAGAGAGAGAGAGAGAGAGAGAGAGAGAGAGACAGGAGCGGTAACAGCGCCACTAACCGACGTATGTAATGTATTATCGCCTCTCCGCGCAAGCTTCTCAGACGGCGTGCAGTGCTTTACTATCATCCTTTTTCCTATGGCACTTTAAACGGGTACCACATTATTTTGTTTATGGATAGCGTAGTTCAAAGTCTAACGCTTGTTTCTATAAGTTTTTTTTTTTTTTAATACGGTTGATATTTTTTCATATACGTTTGTCTGGAAAACACATTTTTGGCCATTTTGAGGGTCCCGAAAATTGTCTTTCTAATCAACGTGACGAATTTTTAAAACTTTAGTGCCCCAGTTTGAAGTGTGTGTTATTTTCTTAGTTATACAAATATAATTTGTGTTAAGGGGGCGGTTCACTTCAGTTTTCAACGTCTTATTTTATTTTTATATTTGTACCGGATATATTTTTTTTTTCTTATTTTAGACGTAAATTGTGGTTAAATCTTCCTCTTAGGAAATTTGTGTATCTCTCATAGTGTTTGCGTGATGACGTGTAAACATCATAATTGGCACTTTCCGGTTTTATGCACGCCACTAAAACCAACTGACATACCAAAACTGAAAAAAAAAAAAAAAAAAAATCTACAGTGTATAACAATGTTGTAGGCTGTGGTTTGGCACATATAAAACCAAACATGTATATTTTTGTATTTTAAAAAAACTGTTGAAAGTTTTATATTTTCGTTCGGCATTTTTTATTAAATACAAAAATATTTGAATTTATTTATTGTTTTTAAACAGATCAAATCATGGCCTACAAAATTGTATGTAACCATTTTGAGTCCGGCCTGGTGGCAAGAAATAACGCGAATTTCGCATGTCTCTACACAAAGCCTACTAATTAATGAGAACCGTTAAACACCCATTCGTCTTTATATAATAATGGCGGACATAAAATGGCAATACACGTGTGCAACGTTCTTAAAATGCTATTCCAGAATAGATATTACTCATGCACTTTGCGCAGTTCTCGAATAAACTTATATCCACTGTGGGATTTGCGCTCCGGTACGGCGTAGGTAGAGGATCACTTTAAGGTGTTTACGCAAAGTCCGTCTCTTAGCAACGACATTTCAAATTCAAATAAGGGAGGTTTGAAAGTGTTTCACGGAATACTTTTGTTCGAGCCAGGACAAAACGCTAACTGAGTACTATACAGTTTGTCTAAAAACCTCCGTAATAAACACTGCACGCGAATTCTAGGCAACGTTGCGGAAATGGAAATGTTTATAGCAAAATGTAGTACGATGGCATTTTACGTACACAGTGGGGCAACATATAATGAAGTAAGCTCCCTCTTGCGCTCAACATATGCCTTGATTATTTTACCACAACTGTTCCTACTATCATATTATAGGCACAGATTCATATTCTGCGTAGTACTAACATAATCCTACATATACTTTACGAAACATACATAGAATAATAATTGGACATGGAGCGCAAGAGGATACTAGCACCGTGCTGTGTTGCCATATTGTCACGTAATGTCATCGTATAACATTTTGCCACTGACAGTTTCGTCTCCAATGTAGTGCAGGGTTCTCACGATGAGCTTATAATACGGCAGTTTGTGGACATCCTGTGTATGTGTGTTATTTTATAACTTCATTGATGTAAACCTGAACGTACGATGATCATAATATAGAAAAAAGAAATACGAAACGAGTATAACAGGAAATGCGACATTCTGGAACCTGAGATTACATTTAATTGCAAACCTCATTGAGAATACATACGTATTGCACCAGAGCAGTACTCCTACATACCTCGCATTTTTATATTCACTCTGTAATTTTCCTTAAAACATAAAATTACTTACAATATTTAATGTTGTTTTGGAATCGCGCCATCTAACAACAGTGGAATTGCTGCAGTCATTCGATAATCATCATGATCACCTCAGGTGTTCGAGAAATCTTGTCACGTGTCCGAGCAAACCGACGTAACTTAAGCATGTTACTTTACGTGAACGCATTTAGAGATTCCCTAGAAACGATCAGAGAGGTAGTATTTTAGGAATAACTTCTGGATTGTTTACATGAAGATGTTCCAGTTGATACAGTGATAACACACATAACACACTTGACACGTGTTCCAAACTGCGCGGGTTTGATTCCCGGTCTGGCAGTCCTTTTATCGGTGTCCTGTAATTGGCGGGATATTTCCCTTAACCGCGGAACTTCTGATTCCCTACCCGTTCCTCAATATTGTAAACATTCATTACTTTCACCTCCAAAGACCATGAAATTGATGAGAGGTCAAGCCCATAACTACAGTTACGTGCCTCAGCTTATTTTTTTTGTCATTATTTTTACACATAAATATGTTTTATAATTATGTATTTGCTTATTTATTCAACAATTTTTTTACACTTGACGAGAATGTAATATGACTAATTTTTTAGTTTGGAAGACTCATCACCAACGTACTAAAGTATACTGTAAACAGAAAATAAAATCTGACAGCATCCTTCAGGTATCTTGTTTGTAAGATTGCACATCATTTGCAGAAATTATAAATGATGCATCGTAAATTCAACTCCTCCCGGTAACTTAATTATAAAGTATCATTTAAAATACGTCAATATATATACTTGTTTCACTATTTCGGATAACTCAATGCCTTGTTAACTCGTTAAGGCAAAGTAATAAATTGCGTATCACATTAACTTGCACATCACCGAAAATGAGCTACATTCCATCAAGAAGGTGTCATTCGTTTTGAGAGTCGTAAATTGGTCCTCGGCGCGAAATCTCCCAAAACATAAAAACCAGTACATAATATCATTTACCTAAAGTTACAGTGGGTACGTTTTTTGTTGATTTTCGATTAAAGATGGCAGTCGTACAGTTTATTTACACGTTTCTTTAATTGTTATTTAAACTTACAGCTCACTATTGACACACTCAAATGTGCAACAAAATAGTATCGCATCGTAATAATTTTATATACGTTTAATGAATAAAAATCCATTCTATGTTGAAGGATGTGAGGTTTATGTATTACTAGCAGTCCCCCGCGGCTTTGCTCGCGAGCATTATTCGTAACTGATAATATTTACTTGAATTGAAAAACCTCTTTGTACACAAGATTGGTACTTGAGTCATCAAGTGTTAGAATGTCCAAGCGGCTAGTTGAACTAATTCTGCAGAAGGATAAGTAGCTATAGCTGTCCATGCGAAAAGCAGTCTTAAGTTTGTCCCTGCCACTAACAGCGACTTCGCCTGGGCCTTATTTATAAAACTGCCAATTTGACGTTCTATGGTAGTTACAGACATCTAAGGTAAGAGATTAATTGAATGAGAAACATCTGTTTATCCTGTGCACAACCATTGGTGACGGTGCCCTCAATTATATATTGTCAAAATATTAACTTTAACTTTATTGACATTACAAAGTTTCAGAGAGTTAAGGTTTCGCGGAAACGTATTTGGTGCCCCAAACCTGAGATTAGTGAGATGATATATTTTCGGTTTACTGCCAAAAGGGACAATGTCAAAATGAGATACAATTATAAAAATGCTAGGAATATGTATATGTTGTTCACGAACAATTGCCCAAGTTTAAAGTCTATTCGTCGTTTCGTACTGTTGTGTCACAGTATAGTAACATACCACATTTTTGTTAATATCTACAATTTATTACTGTTTTTAAACGAAATAGCATTTATTACTTAATCACTTTTGGCAGTATACCGACGATATGTCAGCTGATATTGTAGAGGAACCTAAGTGGAAAGCGAACTGCAATTTTACCCCTTTTAAAGAATACATGTAAATTTCACTAATTCGATCTGCCTTGTAGTTTTTGTGTGTCAGAATCGAACGTTTGCACGCAGCTTTTAACGGAATTCGAGCCCAGAACCTCCCGGAATTTAGACCTGAGTGACAAAAAACTGCGTCACGTAACCTCGAAATAATTCATGAAAATAAAATTTATTGAAAAAAAATATATATATATATATCTGTGTCCTGGGCTTATAGAGGTTGTACAACACCACGTCTCGATAGGTTACTGTAGTGAAACTCCTGTATAAGTTGTTTCTCGCTGCTCGTTCCTGCTTTTCGGATCGTCTGCCTTGATTATTGACCAACTAAGTTTTATTCTTAATAATTACGTTTCTTGCAAATAAAAAAAATACATATATATTTTTTTAAATATTTACGTAAGCATCACTCTGACGCGAACACCACCTCAATATCGCTACTGGTTAGATAGATATCGTAGGTTGATGGAAAACAAATTTTGTGTTTTTTCACCCTTTTGGGTGTCGAATTTCGAAATATTTTAAATTTACATCTTAGACATTTGTATAAGTATCCAACTGAAGTGTAAATCACATCGCTAGCCCGTTCAGTTGAATTAAAATCGATC
>PNEQ01071738.1:0-13976 GCA_003012365.1 Medauroidea extradentata
TTATGTTAACTGGTTTTCAAGTTTTGTATGAAGTAAAAATACGCAAATTTTGACTTTGAAGTGCCATTACGGGAAAACTAGATGAGCTAATTTTTTTCCGTTAGAGGTATATGTACTCTCAAGTAATGTGTACAAAACTAACACTATTTCATACAAATATAAAATTATGTTTTTTCCCCACTTGAACAACCTTAATGTTAGTAGTTCACAAAAAAAAAAAAAGATTTCATTACGGAAATACGGTTTGCAGAAGCACGAAAAACAAACACAGTTTATTTTAAAATTACGTCAATGATAATCTGCATCTTCGTCCTCGCCTAGCAGGCAAATAGGCTCGGGCGGCTATCCTACTGCTGATTGAAGTGTTGGCGTCATTATGACAGCGTTACCCGAATGGCGCCATACGTAGCTGCGTCTCTTCAGCACTTGAAAATGCTTCACCAAAAAGCTAATAAAGCGTTTGAGGGCTCTTCCAAACACCCACGCTATAGTATAGGTACATGCTGTTTATAAAAACAATCCTGTACTTAGGATGAACAGCCATTGCAAATAAATTAAATACATTTCTCGGCCTCTTCAGAAAAATGGCCTGGCTGCGTCAAAATTCGTCCAAAAAGTCGTTCTTTTTCACGAGGAACCTCCATTCTCTCTGGACGTCTAAGATAACACACCTAGTAGGTGATAACAATCATGATTTAAAAAACCTATTTGAACTTGCCGCGCCTCAGTGTACTCCAAGCATAAGAGAAAATAAAACACCACAAAGCTATAGGCCTTACCTATCATTACCTCTGAGCACACTGAAACCAACAAAGAGATATCAATCTCACAAAATCAAAACATTAAGTACTATAACTCTGAATTAAAAAATATACTAAATGGAAGGTATTACATAAAAGAAAAATACACAAAATCATTATTTAGATATATTAGCAATGCAAGGGAAGGGCCTGTAATAAACCAAAATCATTTAAATATTCTATGGAAATTATAGTTCATAATTATGTCCTTGATATCACCAAAAATTACAAAATACACCATTCTAACAAGAAGAAAAAAATATGTACACACATTTATCTGTATATCCTTACACTAGTGATAAATCTACATTCGGTATGCGGTACCCTAGTCCTTAGGTATCCTGCTTATATGATACTCATACGTATTCATTAATAAAAACAAAATTCTCGTAACTTACTGTTCATGACTCGGAATTGGGAAATCAAGAGTAACTGAGCACATGTCGGAACAGTTGTCGTCATGAGGTGTTCGCGAAAAATGACTGCTGAGATGGCCAGGTTTTATGGTACACGAGACCAAGATTTTTTCTAAACGCTTGGCAGCAATATGGGTTTTTGTTAACTTTTTCAACGCAAACAAACTTATTTTAGACCACTATTTAAACGAGTGTAGAAAAAAACATTTACTCGTCTCAGAATCACCTCGTGACTTTTCGAAAACATTAAGATGATTGATGATGGAGTAAATATTCAATATAAACTTGATGCATGAAATTTGTGAAAATTATTGGGTTTTTAGACCAATAAATGTGTACTAATTTTTCAATTTAACATTACGAATATAGTATATCGTCGTTGCCACGACAAAATCGCCAATGTGCACACATAAATAAGAGTTTTTGTCGTACCGAATAATTAAAACCCTATACATAGGAGCTTTTTTATATTTCTACTTTTATTCGATGTGGGTGCGTTTTTCACATAGGAGGCATTGGCAGTCAAAGAGATCGTCGTACAGTATCAATAGCAACAGCAAACTAAGGGCCAGTTTCACCAACGAAGTTTAACTTTGCCACAAAGCGAGATTAACAAAACTTGATGAAGAGCTAAACAAGTTAGAGGTGCGTTCCACCAACAACACAGCGAGTTTAAGTTACCAGAGATTAATTCAACTTGGCTGCACGATGGGTTGTGTGAGCTGAGTTGCCTTAATTGTGTCGGAAATACCCGAACACTTGTCGGAAATTTCCGAATGTGTGTTTGTGAATTATTTCATTTGGAAACTTTGTTACAACGTTCTTGAGGGTAAGGAGGGAGTGTTTGCATCATACTATCTAGGGGGGGGGGTACAACTAGGGGAGGTACCCATAGGTAACTTTGGAGCAAAGCCAAAAAGAAAGACCTGGGGAAGATATTCCAGCAAATATAATTTACATTATTATATTGCTGTAAATGCAAATGTTTATCTACACACAATTGTTTAATTAATTTCTCGTCTGTATAATTTTTGCTAACCTGAAAGTACCAGACATTAAACAGAATCTCATACACCGTAAAAAAATGTTTTGTACTTTTACAAAGAAAATCATTGGAAACCCAGTTGCCAAAGAAATTCCTTGTAAAACTACAATGGTTGTCCTTGTAATAAAATACAAAGTATATGTTTGTAATATTACAAGGAATAACCTTGTAGTTGTACTTTCAATACGGAAAGAAAATAAATTTAAATTCTCACTGTACTTCGTAAATAACACTGAACTTATTTATCAAATAGCTTTTGAATAAAGGACGCTTACACGAAATTATTTTGAAAATTAAAAAAAAATTGGAGAGGGTAAGCGTCGAACCACTCTCCCCGCTCGTAGAATCTACACATCCTACTTCTAGACCACTGTGATTTCTGTACTGTCGTTATATGTATCAACAAAAGACCGATAGTTTTGACAAGCGGAAATGTATTTGGAAGTCTGTATCGTCATACTCATCAAAATAATGATTCATTTCTCTAATCCTACGAGGCAGATACACAGGAATAAAGTCTTCATCGTCTGTGTTGTCTTCAAATACCAAATTATACAGCGCTCGCGCCATTTTATAATTAACTTACGCGAGATTAGTGACGTTACCCGGCCAATATTGAGCGGTTAAAATTTAGTCTCGCTTAAGACGAGAAAATCGAGTTTAACTGCTCGGTGAAACCCGAAACATGTATAATCGAGATTAAGTGTCGATTAATCGAGATTAAATCGCTTAAACTTGGTTGGTGAAACCGGACTTAAGTATTGGTCCTTTTTGCACTTTGTTCTATGGCAACGACGATATTTTGATAAACACAAATGGTGATAATAAATAGCTAATATATCTTTAATATTCATATTAGTTGAAATATTCAAACTTGTACATTATGGTGAAGTTGGCATTTATGTTAAAGGTTCGATTAGTGAAATGGTTTCTCGTTTCTGTTTATTTCATTTGCTAACACAGATGATTTTTCTTTTAAAATGCAGGAATATTTACATCACGTACTGTGACTGTTTCCGTTTTGATGACAGTCGTAACGTTTTGCTCATCTTAACTCTATGATCTGTGCTGCACATGTTATCAAATATTGTACCAGAACAATATAGGAAAGTCAGAAGAAAAACAGGAGACGTGTTATTTAATTACAGTTCATGCCGATATGAGCACTGTTCCTCCTACAGTAGCATATTGCTCAATGGGTAGTTCAATTTTTATATTTTGTTATTTATAAATTAAAATGTAATCATGACTTTAGAATGTAGTTATGCTTTTAAAGTATTATTTTTATGAGTTAAAATTTAAAATATTTATAAACGTATTGTAATACTATTAGCCTAAGAGAAATTTAGTCCGTAAATGTATAAACAGCATAGAAAATAGATATATGAGAATGCAAATTTTGCTAGTGTTTTCAGTTCACGCCGTTGATAAAATGTCTCCCGCTGTAACAATGCAAAAAGACTGTACTTTCCCATATTGTCATTTTACGATATTTGATGTTAGTGTAAGGCTGGTTATATGTTGTCTTACAGTGACTCGAAATGGGAGGATCTGGGAGGTGTGATTCACAATGTCGGTGATGGGAAATATGAAGGCTTCAGGATTGGAGACTCCGGATGTAAGTACCATAGTCTATCTTTCTTTATTTGTTTCCCTCCCACTCCTCAGTGTTCTCGGCGGGGTCGGTCCCCCGATTTTAGCACGTGGGAGCTGTGCCGGACGATGCCGCTGGTCGGCGGGCCTCATGATACCTCGAGGTTATCTGGAGCCCTGGAGAGTCGTGGTTCTCAGGGTGAAAATTCAGATGCAGTGTATCTTGCAGATGCTCCAGGGATCGGTGTGAAAACCCTCAGCTTCGTGCTGTACTTGTCACGGGTTGGACTTGAAATAGCGTTGGTTGAAACTACAGCTTGAGGGAACGTTCAGAGGGTTCTGCTGTAAAAAGCCCAAGCTGCTCTTGGTTGTATATTGTACATTGGTATTTGTCGGTGGAAATTACCTTTGTGTTTGTGGACGGCCTGAAGCCTTTGGTCCATGAGAAGAAAGCACTTATATATCATCGTTTGTATCTGAATTTTTCTGCTGCAGCACACCAAACGGATTTTTAGAGTTTTGCCCCTGAAATATCATATAGTTTGTTGTCAAAAACAGCCAAAATGAAGCAAAATAATTTTTTGCTATCAAACGGTACATTGTTTAAAAAAACCTTCTGGCAGAATTGTGTATGGTATAAATGTACACAGTCTCAAATTTTTTCAAAGCATTTGGTAAAAAAAGTATTACAGTTATTTGAAATTGTGTGAAATAAATTAGAGATTATGACCTTAAGGGCTTGCTTGTACCCGAGTTTCTCGACTTTCGAAAGAATTATTTTTTTAAATCCATACGAGAGTCAATATCGTAAAATTGCTTCGTAACTTTTTTGCAACTTGATTTTACTATGCAGTGTAATTTTTCGAGACAAACTGTATGATGAGTATAGGTATTGTATCAATTAAAAGGAAATTTCGTTAATTAACTAATTAGCAACTATTTTGCAATATAATCTAAGCACTAATCCCAACTTGTAATTAATTAAAATTATGTTTTATTAGGACTATATATGTTAACTTTTGAGAGTGTTGGAACGTTCACACTGGTTTTTTAGTTACACAGGAGTTTTCATATTAAAAATAGTAAAGATGGCTGCAAAACAGCTGAAAGAAAACTTTATGCAGTGCTCACTTTATCGTGAATGGCCTATAGATACATCTTTAACTGTTTCCTAAATTTTTATCCGTTACGTGTGCATAATTATTTCAGTTCAGAAAAAGACATGTAATAATAAATACAAATGTCCTTATAATATGTCCAAATAAAACATTAGAGAAAAAACGCTGAAAAAGATTTCTTGTTCCTTTGCGCTCATGATGTCGAGTAAGTAAATAGTAACATTAAAAATATTTATAATTAGTGGTATGAGAAGACACTAAATGAATGTTGAATTGTTTCAGTGGTGAAGTGGAGAGTGCTGGGAACAGACTACAAGAACTGGCTCGTCTACTTCATGTGTCATGAGAATACAGACAAACGTGAGTGTAACTACCCTTATTAAATAATTGTATAAAACAATAACGGACAAGGTGGCTCTTTATAGAGATGTATGTAAAATACAGCTATTTTATTACACTGATTTACAGGAGTAAAAAGACAAAATTGGATAATTATGAAATTTGGTACCGTAAACCGGCAACCGACTTATTTTGTGACAGCAGAGGCGACTTTGTGATACGCAAGAAATTTTATTTTTGACTGTCTAAGTGCATCTACTTGACTACTGAAAACCAGTGGCGGCTCGTGGGTTGTTGCCAGGTGGGGCTGCAGATAGTCGGAACTGTACACTCTTGATGTACGCGCCGTAGACCAACGACCATTAAATATTGGCCAGCTACTAGATGTGTTGTGACCACTAAGCAGTAAGGGGCACCTGCACATCAGCGTGTCAGTGGCTGTAGAGTCAACCCTGTACAGCTCTTGGCAACTGCAGCCCTGCCTGGCTACAACCTACGAGCCACCACTGCTGAAAACCATGCATTCGGTCTATACATGTACACTTGGCATATTTTTCACTAAATTGCCTTAAAGTTAACATTTTATGTGACGCAAACTAACTTCGCCCTGTCACAGAGTAACACAGGTTTATGGTGTGTTCAAGAATGCTTTGTTTAATACCGATAGTATTACGACTAAGAATTTGTTACCTTGATATTTTTTCCACCTAGAAAAATATTTAAAGAATGCTACAATGCACAATGAAACGAAAGTATTGTTGTAGGAACGACATTTCTGTCGAAATAGAGACAGCAGTTCAGTTTGATTGTCGGTACAATCTGATTTCCTCTATGTTTAACGCTGCTATAGAACCATATTTTTCTAACTTCATTTTTTTAATAAGATTTGTGGCTAGTCTATACTAACTCCATTCATTTTACATCACAGTAGAGGAAATAGAAATATTCAACTCAGAAGATATAGAACTAGTATGTTCTACTTTTTGTTCCATCTTCATTGCAATGGTATACATTCACTGTTTTATTCTATTAATTTAGCATTAAACAAGGTCCCAATTTGATATTACATAAACACTATTTACAGCGTGCGTTAATATTTTAACTGCGATATAAAACATATGTTCCGCAAACTTGTAATGGCTCTCCTGTAAAATTTCTAAATATGGAGTTAGAACAACATGGTTCTATAGCAGCGATAAGTAACAATCTGCTATGTTAAAGGAGCAAAACTCATGTTTCTTTTACGTAACATAGTGTTATTTCTACCAATGTTTCTATAGACCAAATTTTTGTGGGAAAATTCAGATAGTTCAGAAAACCAAACTGGGCTGTTTTCCTTATTCCCATCCCCTGTTTGGTTATTATTATTATTATTAAATTTTCACACAATGTATTTTAAGTTTTCATGCTATCTCATAACTGTACAATTTTAGGTCACAAATAAAATTAATTTATTTTAATTTTGGTTTAAAAAATTACTAAATATTTTTGTATATGTTAAACAGCAGACTTACTGCGCGAGATAACTCGGGCAAAACAGGAAAGTGGTTAACAGGGTAGGGTAACGACAACAATACTTTTCTTCTAGTGCAAGCATTGCAGGCGTTATACAATTGAAATTCGAATCACTGTATTCGAACGGTCAGTCTTGTGGGCAGCGCTGTATAAATGTCGCCGCAGTCTGCAATGGTTTAGGCGGTTCGTTAAGAAGTGAACACTTTTGAAGTCCTGGTTGCTTTTCTCTTTTCAGATTATTTATAGTCAACGTCAGAAAACTTAGGCTGTGTCTCAAATAGCCCATAGAGCACTCTCTCGCACCCTCTTGACGTCTCAGAGCGTACTCTCTGCTGTCCCAAATCCGAAGGAGAGTGGGCGAAAGGGAGGGAGCCGGAGTGAGCGAAGATGCTCCCTCGCTGCACCCTCTCAACCACTCTGCGGGAAGACATCTTTGTTTTCATTCAAAGTCGAGAGAAACACGACATCTCTGGGCACGGCGTAGATTTTTAAGTGTCGAGAAGATGGCTAGTTCTTCATGTAGGAGAAAATTACTTTATATACTTTATAAGTGTTCATAGGCGCAGCCAGGGGGGTGCGCAGGAGTGCGGCCGCACCCCCATTAGAACCGAGGTTGAATAATTTCTTTAAATAGCGCACTGAATTTGTTTTAATTGTTCACTCATATAACATTCTCTTTAAAAAATTTTACCATTTCTTCCAGTAGTATACTCAATACTTTGGCCGTAAAACTGTGTAAACAGCACCATTTTGCAACTCAATCCTAAAATTTTCCCTTGGAGAACCCCCGGACCCCCGGCCTATGTTAGGGGTGTATACACTTCGGCGACGTGTAAAAATGTACCCTCTCCCTCAAAGTCAGGGTGTGATCGAACCTTTCTCGCACCCCCATTGTTGAAAACCCTGGCTACGCCTATGTAAGTGTATGTAAGTATGCATCCGAGGGTGGCTGTCTCAATTTGATTGAAGAGTAAACCAGAGAGGGCAGGAGTGAGAGTGTGGAACGAGAGTGTACTCACTCTTTATTTGAGACCCGGACTTAATAAAATTAGTATAGAGCCTCGAATTTTTCGCGATAACAATTTTGTCTGGCTTTGTTCCAGTGTCTTACATTCACATTTGCATTTCTCCATCGTAGTTAGTGATTGGATATTTTAACTCTCATATTGTCACCTACAAATCACTTATTAATAGTGTTGCTTACTGTAATTGGCATAGTCGAATGAGAGATGTCTAAACAACAGCAATCCTAGACAACAGTTTTAGCCAACGTTTTAAAAAAAATTGTTTCCAGTGTTACGAACTTCTGAGGCACAATCTCTGACGCCGGAACCTCGTGCAGTTAACTGCGGCGGGAGAGATCACGCGTAACGAATTAGTAATTCTGGATAAATATTTACTCATAAAGTTGGCAAATACCATTATCTAGGATTGTCATTGAGTATTTTATCCATATTGGCTTCGAAAAAAAAAGCGTAGAAATAAATTTATGTTTTCAGCGTTTATTTATCTACCACGCACGCTTAAGAAGACACTGACACAACGTGGGGCAAAAGTCTTTTCGCGAAATGTTCATGGCCCTAGTTATTAATTGTTACTCTGGACAAGATGGTCTTAAGTTGCTCGTTGTATCGTGAACCACCTATAGAGGTGTATAGACGAGGTGTTGACGAGTGTTGTACGACGTGTTGCAGACTGGGCGTTCCTTATGTCCCGCACGAAGACGCTGAGTCCAGACGCAGCTGATGCTGCAGAGAAAAAACTGCCACCTGGAGACTACTCCATCACTGACCAGAGCAACTGCCCCGCCGGGTCGTCCCTCGGAAACTTCTTCAAGAGTTACTACAACTAAGTGCCGCGCCCCGCCCCTAGCTACTGCCAGCCTAGAGGCTGTACACAGAGAACAAGTGTCAAATACGTTAACTCTCAATGTTAATTCTTACGTCATAGTTCTTGAGAAAAAAATCTGTTTCGAAAAAATTTAATCCGCTCGTATTTACTTGGTAAACTACAAATTGTTAAAATTACATTTCGTATATTTAAAAAAAAAATTACAAAATTTTTTTGCATTAAGGTGATATTCCTCAAACTTTACACAGAATAAAGATTGCAGGCTTTCGCGGCCATTTTCGTAATTTTCTTGGTTTTTGGGATTGAGCCGCATCTTGTGTTGCTTCTTGGACAACGTTTCGGCAGATCTTGCAGCTGCCATCTTCAGGTCGATGCAGGATCAGACTGATACTGCATCGACCTGAGGATGGCAGCTGCAAGATCTGCCGAAACGTTGTCCAAGAAGCAACACAAGACGCGGCTCAATCACAAAAACCAAGAAAATTTACACAGAATATTTTTTTAAATGTTTTAATGGAGTTGTTTTTGAACTGTTACATTGATAATTAATGATTTATAAAATGTTGCTTGTGTGTTTGAATTCTGTGGTTACACGTTTGATAATCAGAACCCTAACACGCCTCAATTATCTTACCAAACAGCTTGTAACTATTTGTGATAATGACAAACATGAATCAATAAAGCTTGTTGTATACGTTCTTTGTTATATCCTTATTTACTCTGAACAACTGTAAAAGACATAAAGTCACTGTGATGGACACTATAGTAAAAGTCCACACTGTCAAAGAGAAAATTCTTTGCAGCCTACTGGAAAAAAATGTTCCTTTGTAAAACCTTGGATGTTTTCATTTTAAAAATGGTTAATTTGACAAGAAAATAGTAATCCTACAAAAGATAGGTACAACATTTACGTCTGCATGAGGTGAAAATACAAATTTGCTATTAGGTCCAGGGTACAAGGACTCCTCGGCACAGTTTCAATCATAGTTATGTTTACCTATGGATAGTTTGGCAGCCTATTGCCAACCTCCAACCAGTAGAAGCAGAGTTTAATGAGGGTTGACACACTAAAAAAAGAGTATAATTGAAGGTACTGAACTTCTGTTAAAATAGGGACAATAAAACAGTTTGGTTGTCGGTACTATGCGAACTGTTCCTGTTCTGTAGAAGAAACAAAGAGCCTTGTTGGTTTTACATACCAGATGGTAGTCTAACTTCTACAGAACAGATTGTTGAAGAATGTGTTCACATGGTACCGACAAGCAAACTGGTTTGTTGTCACTATTTTAACACAAGTATGGTAGCTTCAACATTACTTTATTTCTCAGTGCAGGTAATGAGACCTTATAGAAGAAGCAGCGACGGAATGCAAGGGTGGGGGAAGCGGGAGTCCTTCGAGAAAACCCTCCAGCCAACAGCAACATCTGCCCGGTTTCCCTCCTGCAAAAAAAAAAAATCTGAGACGTAACCTGCATTGCATGGTGGGAGGCGAGCGTTCTGACCACTCGGCCGCCGTGATCCCTTTTCTGAAATGATTACCACTGTAAAAAAAGTGAGAACAATAATACAATGATAAATTAACAGTTTAAACAACGAAACATTACAACTGTCTAACAGAAATAAGCAAAGACCTCCAAAAAAAATTATTGTTTTAGTGTGGAAACTTAATAAGATAGACCCAAATACAAAAACCTAATGAACAAACACAAATATGCTGGCCAGCCTGAAAGTCATGGATGGAAGACCACAAATAGAAGCACCACGAAATAATAATACATTTTGGAAAGACAAGAAGAAAACGCTGCGCTCAATATATATTCTTACTCGCTCCTTAGTTGGGCATAAAGATTTTTAAAAACAATAATGGCAGTTGTTACGTATACCAGTTCAGCATTCAGCCTTCTTGGGTGTTATGAAAACACGTTGAAGGATATCCTCTCAATCGAGAGCAAACTGATAAACACAGGTTGTCCAAACACTTCTGTATAATATGCACGTCACACGGAACCTGGGCTAAACTGGTGACGTAAATGTGGTTAGCAGAATTTTGTATGGTCTCGTTTTTCGAGCACAATGTGGCAACACAGCAAGGACGAAGCCCTCTTGCGGTACATGCCCAGGTATTACTCTATGTATGTTGCGTCAAGTAAATATAGAATCATATTTGGACAGCTCGGGATTTAAGGGTCAATTGCAGAGTCAAATGAGGAAAATCTTGAAGTATGTGTGAAACTAAGGATAACTTGAGAAAAATCTGAGAATTTTTCGTTTGCATTACACACTGAGAAAAATCTAAGGCCTCTCTGAGTAAACTGTGAAAAATTTTCATTGCAGAGACGGTGTTCTCAGCCTTCCTTAAAATTTCTCAAACTGCAAATCAATCATGGTGGCTTAAATAGAGGTTGGAATGCCACATCGGAGAGAATAATATTCTTATTTTGAATTTATTGATAATATTTTAGAGGAGGAACATAAACATGGCGTAAAGGAAAGACTGCACTGGTGTATACAACATAATTTATATTCATTGCACATATTTACATGAAAGTGACGACATATTTTTCTGTCGCTTTTGATTTCAAACAAACTGGTTACGGTAACATTTTATGAACAAAATCAACGATATATTTTTATCATTTTTAATTAGCATTCTTTCACATTTGGAGTATGCGAAACTATAAATATTAATTATAAAAATACCGTCATTTAAGTTTTGTGATTTACAAATGAAAAATAAAAAAACATTTTAGCTGCATTCGCAAGTAGATGTGTGAAGAGAAATTATTTTCTCGCGAATATTGTGGTAACACTTCATCTCAACAGAGATATCTCAAATTCCTGACTCTGCAATGCAGACGAAAAATTATCAAATTTTACTCAAGTTCTCCTTGGTTTCACCTTTACTTCAAGATTTTCCTCGCCTGACTCTGCAATCGACCCTTAAACTCCACACGTGACCGGATGAGGTCACGTTAGTCCGTCCACACACGGGTCGACTGTTTTAGTTGCAGATCAGTTGATCGAAGGTGTCAAGTTTCTTGTACCTTTCACGCCAACCTCTAAGTTTACGAAAATCTGTAAACCGTGTCGTAAGGTGGTTGCTGAAATCTGCAACCTACCCTTACCTGAAGAAATCCAAGAAGATCGAAACACGAGTACGTCATTCTTATCCTTGGACGGTCCTTACGGTTTAGGATACGAATTGGGATTTCCTATTGCTATATTCCCACCGTAGCGGGTGGTGTATCGTGTTGAGCACACACGTCCTAAAGACGCACTCTTGAATATTACAGATACCAGCTATTGGTCGGTTTACAGATTTTCGTAAACTTAGAGGTTGGCGTGAAAAGTACAAGAAACTTGACACCTTCGATTACATACCGCCAAGAAACACAGTTTAGCAGATCAGTTGATCCTGATCGTGAAACAGTTCACAGGTACACTTACAGAGGATTGGCGAGCAGCAGTTGGCTCCACTGATACGTAACCCATTTGACATCAGTATGCAACCAGTCACGTGTGATCGTGGTAGATGTCAGATTATGCAGTAGTTCATGTGCAGGTAGTTTGAATGCGTGTATCATTTAAGGAGAGTTACGCCATTCTCGCACGATAAAAGTGAATGAAGACGTTGGCAAGGAAGTTATAGGAGATTTTCTTAAAGTTGTTCAGTACGGTCTCTAGTAGTTATAACAAAAATTTCACAATTGCCTTTTTTTTTTTTAACTTTTTTAAATAGGTACTGACCTAAAACTCCAGGGATAACGGTTAATTTGTGACAGCAGAGTGTCGTTGAGAATCTCTAAATGCTTTATTTTTAGACTATTTTATTTAGAAATATGTAACTATATTTGAGTAAATATAAATATAAACTATACATTAAAACCATCTATTAACGGTTCAACATTTTTTATAAACGACCGCAAAGTAAACATTTTAAGCGGCACAAAGTCACCTCCAAGTGTCAAAAGTTACCCTCCTGTCCCTCCTGTTTACGGTATTTAAAATTGACCATCTGAGAAGTGATTTATACAATTTTATTGTTTACTTCTTTACAGTCACCTATAAAAGTTACGTATTATGATTGTTTCGCTATACACTTTTCTTCAAGAGTAAAATGTGTACAAAAAGGAATGTTGACGAGACTGTCCTGTCTGCTTGCTTCAAACTTCCCTATTTGACTGAATAAACTCTACTCTGTTTATGCAAGTATCCTACAAATACTCTTTGCTGAATCATCGAGTTCTCCGTCTCAGCAGTTTGCAGCTCTTCAAGTACGAGCAGCCTCAGAATACCACCGAGACGTGTCTCTTTCACCGCCGACACTAATAACTGAACTTATATCCGTAACATGAGCAGATGCGTCATTGTTCTTTTTTTAAACCAAGAAATGATAACATAAGCCAGTAGAGAAGTTTATCGTGTTGAATGGCAACTAGTAGCACGTGCAACATGACGACATTGCGCCATGACAAACAGTTATTTACATTTCCAGGAGCACGTGGCATATCCTCAAATTATCTTCTTGGCTAAAAATGAAAAGCCTAAGTATATTGAAAGAGAACACTATAAACTTTTATAACCGTTAAAGTATTATTAAATAATTTGTAAAGTTGTGGCACTAAACACGGTTATTTGCACCTGCTGCTATACAACCTGTACTACAAACATGGACTCACCGCGTTATTGCCTAGGCTTTTGTCTCAACTTTCAAAAACCATAAAATTATATGACAATACTTATCCTCATAAGTGTGTGTCGTAGTTGTTCTATTAAGCTGATTTAAAAAAAAAAATTCTGGCGTTTAGGTGTTAAGTTTCGGAACATTCTGTATTAAATTCTAAATTTAAGGGGCCCGCCTCGTTTGCCATAAAATCACACTGCAGCGTGTTTGAAGAAAACGTTTTACACCGAAACTAATACACGTGTGTTCACGCTGTTTCTCTACGAAAAGAACACATACTTCAGACGACTGTCCTTAAGGGTTCCGTAGAGGGGGCACAGAACCTTGGTCGTGGTCTGTTATTGAACTAGTAGCCCCGAAGTAGGCATAATCTCCGCTTCGAGCCGTCTCTTTGGAACTCCGCAGCCGGGAGGGGAG
The DNA here is from genome assembly GCA_003012365.1 of Medauroidea extradentata. NCBI lineage: Eukaryota > Metazoa > Arthropoda > Insecta > Phasmatodea > Phasmatidae > Medauroidea > Medauroidea extradentata. The sequence continues at coordinate 13,779 of PNEQ01071738.1, forward strand.
AAGAGGAAGGTCGTTGGGAAGAGCAAGTGGGAAGTGTTTGTCAGAAGATACGAGGTATTAGTTGCACTGTGCTCTCCCCCACCCCCATTTCCCCCCACAACCCGTCTATTCACTTATTGTTATACCAAGGTTTCGCCTTACACCATCGAACGAATTCTGACCCAGCACGCCTGCCTTTATTTTGTTTTTCTCCGGCCA
>PNEQ01071739.1:0-13977 GCA_003012365.1 Medauroidea extradentata
AGGCCTAACCACCAACACACTATGACAGAGAATGAATGGCCACAGAGCTGACACAAGCAAGCCCTAGCTGGACACAACATCTGCCCACAAGAAAAGACAGCTGCAGGTCATGCAGTTTCCCACAACAAAGACTTTGATTCCTGCTACAGCACCAGAATTGTGAAATCCTTGCCATCTTCTTGCAATAGTTCAGAGCTCAGATGCTGAGAACTGGCCCAACAATATATCACGAAATCAAGACAACCTCCAGGCCTCAATATCAGATAACTCACTTTTCCTCCCCCATATTCATTGCAAGCCATCACAACCAGACCTACATTACTGCCCCAATTTCCGCAATGCTTAGTTTGCCTTTCAGTCGCTAGGCTTACAGGTAACAGAGCACACACTGCTGCTGGATTGCAGTGTGCCATGTTATGCCGCCCGAGGAAGCCTGTTTAATACTGGCGAAACGTCGCGACCGCGCTTCCGCGGAAAAATGTGTGTCATCCCTTCGGGTGTGTGTACCTATTTACAAGTATCAACTGTAAGTACTTGTACCTCTGTCTTCTATATTACTTTGTTAGTCTAGCGGCCTATTTCCCGCTATTTTTATACGGGTATTACAACAAATTGCCATGCTGGCTTCACATAAATTTTCCACAATAAATCTTGCTCAAAAATTACTGAACATCTTTTCAGAAATATGTTATGTGAGATTTTATTCCTAACAGTACTCCTGTCTACATTCATCTCATCAATAGGTAACCATAATTAGGTTGGTGACAGATTTATGGCCATTCGTAGTACCTACTGCTGCCCATCATCAAATCAGGGGGAACTGAAGAGAGCAAAGAGGTTTGAAATATCACTTTTCTCCTAGTGAACAGAGCACAATACTATATGTAGCTTATTATTGCATGCAGTAATAATAATAATATAAATTGAAACACGTGAAAAATATGGAAAACAATTAAGAAAGAGAAAATACCATAATTTAGGTCACAAAAAATTGATATCAATACTTTGGGACCATTTATGTTAAAACTTAAAAGATTCAAAATTTGTTAAAAAATTAGTATAGTCAATATCATGATTCAGATACTAAATGAAAACAAATTACTATCCTGTAATTACACTACAACTTGTTAATTACAAAATAACATAGCACCAGATGACTGAAACCAACAAAGCAACTATGTTTTGAAAAACCAAACATGCACCTTTTCAGGTAAAAAAATAGTTACTATAAGTATATTTTTCAGAAACATTAAGATACAGTATTGAAAATTGTACAATGGAGAGCATGAAATAAAATGTTCATGCTAAAATCATCTGTTAAATTAAGGGAGCTTGCTTACAATTACAATAACTATAACTTGACAACCAATACAAAAATACATACATTGTGCTAACAATAATACCATACCCTATAACCGCGGACCAAACTCCACCAGGATGGATGCATCTCCTTCTTTTCACGTTCACACCATGCTATCAAGAAGCGCTTTACTTTTCTAAAATGCATCGTGGCCGTATAATGGTCCTCTGCTTGACTCGGATTGGGCAGCTACACACACAACAAACTCAATTTGCTCACCATATTACACAATAAAAAATAACTTACATTCTGCGTGATGACAAGCAACTTTGGGACAGAAACATGCATTCAGCACAGTATGAGTTACACTGTAATCATAGAACCTGATTAATATTTTTCAAAATGTAATATTTTAACTCTCTACCTCTCCCTTTGTGCCTCCACAAATCTATAAAAACGTTAAGAGTGAACAGCTCTATTATTGCACTACACCAGTTGCATGGTGCCTAACTTTTCCATGCTGACACTAAATTTAAAAATTTCATTACACAATCTATTTACGTGTTGTACTGAAATGTCCAAGACGGTAAAGTGCATTTTTTTGTCTGTGCACACACTAAAATTGAAAAAATTACAACGTAAATATTTTATACAGGGCAACCTGTACAGTCCAGCACAAGCATAGTTAGCCAAATTGCAAAGTGGTATAGTAACATAAGTGGGAGAGAATAACTTATGTGGCTGTACATAATCTTTCTATGTAATTGTTTGCCATTTGATTTTATTGCAGTCGAGTTAGGCTAGTATAAGTGTTATGTGAAATACAAAGGTGTATGTTGAAAATTAATCTTAAGCGGTCAACAAGAAGCGAAAAGTCACACAACTTGAAGCATTGTTTTGTTGCTCAAGCAGAAGCTTTAGTCACTGGTTTCTATAATTTGTGTGTGGCTCCTAAACTTTAGAAATTGTGTCTAGGCCTGCAGGAGTGCAAGTTCAACTCGTTTTTTTTCACAGTGCAATCCATCAAAAAACTATAATTCAATTTAAAATTACTGGCTAATTACTTTGCAAGAATTTTTTTGAATAACCTGCTTCTACACCGTAATGATTCTCAAGTTACTTGCAAAATGTACATGTATTTTTACATCTTTCTCTCTCACCCTATTACAATGCTGCTTCTGGTTAACTAGACTTAGGCTACCCTTTACAGGTGTTGCAATACAGCTAACGCTCAATCCTACGAGACAGCACATCCAATGATTAAATCCATGTTTGAAAGTTTTTTGACCATTACCAATTTAAAGGAAAGAACAGTTCACATGGGAATAAATGAAATTTGTAAGCTTTCGGGACACATTTACAGAGCTTAAGAAATTGCAACCAATGGCAATAAAATACATTTGTGGGGGGAAAACATCAAGATTTAAATGACAATAAGTAGGCAGTTCAGGTCACTTAGAGGTTTACAATCAACTAAATTGTAACAGAGAAAAAATAGAGGACCTGGGTAAATGTCAAAAAAATTCTCATACATCAACACATTTACAGGTACATGCTCATCAAGAGGCCACTTTTCAAAGTATGTGTTAGTAGTGTAACATGTTCCTTTCACTTTTTATAAAGGACATGTGCACAGAAATAGAATGTTAGGTTCTGCCATCAGTTGTAAGATTATCTTTCTTTGTGAAAGTCTTTGCTTGAGCACTTGTTTTACTTTACATTTCTGTGAACGTTAACATGTAATTACTTTGCAAATGTCTAAAAAAAGGTATGAGACCCTTGAGGCTACAATACCTTGGTATCAATACTTTACATTTAGTATCTCATAGAAACATTAAAAGAATCTGGTAATGACCCTACCTAACTTGGCATCCATTTGAGGAATAATATAACAAAAAATACTTAGCATAAAAAATAAATTGAACTCATTAGAATCTCAAATGAAGAGAACTTAAACCAAGTAATTTTGTGAGCACTTGACTGAGGTTTTAGCACACACAGGCATAATATAAAGGAGGGAATGGAACAGCAGCTGAAAGCAAAGGTACGGTAAACAGAACTGCCCTAAAAAACTTGTAGTGTTACAAAATTATGGTTTTGTTTGGTATTTTGTTATGTAGTTAAATTCACGCAGGCATTATAATTTGTATTTTGTAATATTCAAACTGGATATTTTCTTTCTAGTGGTCTCGGTTTGGGAAAGGGAAGGTAGAAAAAATGCAGTTGTGAGTTGTAATAGTATAGAATAATCTAGAATTCAGCTTGGGTATAATCAATAATGTTATGGCCAGTTGACCTTGGGCGGGACTAACATCAGCTTCGTTTTGTATTCTGGTTTTTCCCAGTTAATTTTTGTTTCTACACCGTATTTTTCCATTTGGCTCTAGAGGGGTCAATGGTATTGTAATCACGTCACGTCAGCCCACCAATAGGAGTGCGGCCTGGAGTGACATGTGACTCCTTCTTGAAAGTTTTGCCTCCCGTCATCAACGAGTGTGGTCTTGTCGTGGGGCTACGGCCCAATTATTTCAAAAGTGTAGTTTTTCAAAAATAACCCAGACACAGGTGAGTACAGTTGTGTCAGGGGACTACGGCCACAATTCTTCATAATTTAGATTCACGAGTTATGAACTTCAGAGGTATGGACAGACCCCCAAGACTTTGTTTTTTTGTTAAATTCTTTTCAGATAACCTTCTGGACTCTCCAGCTAAATTTTTCCGTCCATACACGTAGGCCGTAAGGTGCAATTTTGCTTCTCAGTTTTTTCTATCTTCGTGGACTTGTGCTATGTTCTTATACTGACTTTTTTCAGTAAACCATGTTCACAGTAAAGGATAGAAATTATGCACGCGTAAATGTAAAAACTATTTAAATAACCTGGAAGTTTTGTTAAGAAGAAGACAAGTTTCATTTCCGGTCGAAAACCCCAGTCAACTCTTGGAACAATGTTAACATTTATGAGATAAGCAACATTGATGCACAGGAAGATGAAAGTAATTTGAGTGTGTCAGAAGACCTCTGTACATGCTCCAAATCCTAACTACATATCGGTCCAGGAGGGTTGACGTGCAGCAGTTGTCGCCGCAACGAGTGGCAAGGGTTTTTAGAAATATCACATCTAGCCTCCAAATGTCTATTGTACCGAAATGCAGCAAACTCTCTTGTCAAGGTAGGTGACGTCAATTATATTTTTAAATGAGTGAAAAAAGATAATGACCATAGCAAGTAATAATACTAGTGATGGTTTACTGAAGTCCACTACGAAGAATGGGGCCCTTCCAACATACAGACAACATTTATCAATTCTACATGTGAATATACGATAAATATCAATAAATTATTACTTCAAATAAAATTTTTCAGGTAATCTATGTAGCCTAATTTTCTTAAAAAGTTTATTTACTATGTCGTCGTACCAGGCCACAGGCCAGGTGTAGTTGCACCTGGTCGCGGCAGGTGTTCGCAGAGTGTGTCAGTGGCAGGTGTGTGCTGGTTGGAAATGGCAGATGTGCGATACTTGAGTGTGTGTGGCAGATCAGTGACGGTGGCAGGGCATGTGTGAACTTGACACCGATGTGTGACACCTGCCATCCCGGCCATCTGCCAGTGCAGGAGACATGGCTCTGCTGCCCCTACCTCAACCAGTGCATGAAGAAGGCAGTCTTGAAGTAGCGGCCGCGACGGAAGGAACGAGAGAGACGTGGTGTGCTTTGGGACTCTGATTCGTCCAGCGAGAAATGTAATGCACGTGTGCAACTATCCGGCCCAGTGTTTTACTTTGTTTCGCCATTTAGAACTGGCTCGCTTAAGGCTCTAGGGTATGGGGGTGTGGACCGCCCCATAAGTGTCCATGTAAGGTGTAGTTTTCTCCAGATCCTCCCTGCTTTTCCCGATCCGCAGCTGTTTTGACTCGCCAGGTGTTTCGACTCGCCAGGTGAGAGAGGGGCACGCCGGCACGAACAGACCACGACCCATCGAGCCTCGTGTTCCCGGCTACACGCTTAACCAGGTGGCCCCCAGAACATTCCAACGCAGCTCCGTTTCTACCTCGCTCTCACCGGACACGGCGTCAACTAACAAACTATCTATAACAATATTCTCTGTAGCTGTCTTCTAATATTGATATGTTATTTGGGATACACTAAGCACTAAAGATCTAATCTTTATAAAAAAAAAAAAAAAAAAAAAACTAAACTGTTGCTGCACATAATTCAACATAAACAAAAATTACATTACTTCTTGTATGGTTGGCAATGAATCATAACATGTAGTTCTGTGTGTTTTTCTACTTAAATACAACATTACTGACAGAACGTAAAATTAAATCTCCCTTTCTGAATTTCATATGCTTCAAAACATTATTTATGATCTTATTGACATACCTATTAACTGTATACTGTAATTAGATTTAATTAGCGCCATCACGGAGTGATGCAACCGGGCCGCTGATCATCAACCGTATTTTGCAAATAGCCTCCAGCATATAGATGGGCGCTATCCACTGAAATTTACTATCGACTATCTAAATGATAGCCAGTATGTATTATCGACTGAAAAATCAATAGTTTTCAGTCGACTACTTTTGTCTTAAAATGTACAGTTTGGCTAAAGTTTTGGCCGTGAGCAGCTGTGATTCAAAATGCTCTGCCTCGGAACACATTAATACTGTAGGATAACTAAAATACAGAACATTAAAGGACACGATATGGCAGCAGTTAACATTTGACTCAATTTAGCAATTTAAGTAATTACAATTTAACAAATTAATATGGATATGAAAATATGTAGTCATGCCTTCAAACACAAAAGATTACTACTCCAAGAATCTGTAAAAAAATTTAATTTCAACAAAATTAAATAAATAAAATAAATGTTACATTAACATATTCTGACAAAATGTTTATATAACAAAATGGCTTGATTTTTATTATTGGGAAATACGTTAATTGCAGTATTCTAAATAAAATAAGCTTACAAGTGTAATGAATCACCAATAAGTTAACATATATATATCTGTACCTCGGAGGCATAAGACACTATGTCCACTTTTTGTCAAAATGGACTTTTCACCGTGAACATGACCACAGTATTAAGTATTTTGTAGTGGCATACAACACGAAATCAGTGTTGCATCAAAAAACTTTGTTTTTTGGCACTGAACAGCTGGATTCACCAGTGAATCACACTCTTCAAACTGCTCTCCTGAAAAATATGATTTTTGTGACATAGTGTCTTATGCCTCTGAGGTACAGATATATATATATATATAAAATAAAAACACATAAAATTTAAAATTTTCCTCATTGCAATACAAAAAACGTTTTATTATTATTAGTATTTTATATTCATGTTCAAAAATATCACTATGTTAAGCAGCTTAGAATTAATGTTGCTTCTGTGATCTGACTTTATTAATTAATCCAACTTTAAATAACACTCTTTCTGAAGGAATTGATGTTGCTGAGACATACACGTTCCTATTTAAAAGCAATGTCAGAGAATTCAGCCATGTTCTTTTTTCTTGAGTACTCTACTGGACAACTTCTATGTTCACAAGGCACATCCAAATACAATCAGAGTAAATAACAGCATTACTTAACAAGGTAGTTGTATTTTTTAAATCCAACACTCTAGTGGCAAGAATGTCCCAAAGTTCACAGTCAGTGACATTGCTGGCTTGAAAGTATTATTAATAAATTTTGAACTTTATTTGCACAATTTACAAACTGCAGATGTTGGCCATATCTTTTCAATGCATAGCCACACATCTGACATTTTTTTCCTATTCATTTCGGACAAATAACTCTACTCTTATATTAATAACTAAACGTTGAAATATTATAGAATATATTTATTAAAGCCTTCAACTTTTTTTGCAAAAGACACAGTAAGATTACAATAAAAACATTTAACTAACAAGAGCAAAAAATGCAGTTACTGTACTACACAGTCATCACTGAACTAAATGAAAAATAGTTGTTAAGTAGTACGACACAAGATGTGACTGAAAACATTCGGAAGGAAAAAGCGACTGAAAACAGTTGATGTGAAGGTACACGGGCTGAGGAGTGAGGGGAGGGGAGGGCAGTTGTCCAGTGTGGCAGAGGCAGAAAAAAGTGTACAGCCCATCATCAAGCAAGTTCCACCCTCACACATAGGCCACCCTTACCCCACCCCCTGCTGTTTAAGGCCATCATAAAATTTATGGCAGGGAAGGAAGGCACTTCCTGGCCTTTCAGGAATAGTCTCTTTGTTCAAGTTCAAGGACCCAGGCCAGCAACCCTGAAAGACAGTAAACGACTGAATTCAGTCGAATATTTTTTCATAGTAGTCTGAAGGAACGATATTGAATTACTATCGACTTAATCGATAGTGAACATTCAAATAGTGCCCATCACTACTCCAGCGCTCCGTGCAGCAGACATAGTTCAAAATTCCACCAACAGGTGACATCAGACTTACGATTTGCCACTTTGTTTGGAAGCATAGTTGGTTGAGTCAGTGAATGTGTTTGTCCATTGTACAATAAATATGGGTTTCTGATAAACACATTCAAATGTTTTAGAAATAAATTACTGTTTCGACATTGGTAGTCTGTAATTTGTTATGTTTTATGATTGATAGCCTGAGTATCTGGAATTAGAAACCACATTTTTCTTTTGTTTCACACATTAAGGACTTTGCCTACCACGTACTTAAAATGAGTTGCAGTGTGTTCGTAAATACGTTTTTCTATGAAACAAGTACACATTGTGTCACTGAAAGAAAGAAAAAATAAAACATTAAAAATGATGATGGAAGGGTGACTAAGGCATCCTGTCAATTAGAAAAATCATTTCGGAGCCCCTCAAAATTGCTAAAAAAATTGTTTTTTTCAAACTGTTAGGCCTATATCAGAAAAACTACTCAAATGATTCGTGTAAATCTACTCTAGAAGCATGCGTTAAGACTTTTCTTAAAACTTTCCACCAATAAAAAAGATAGGGGCACCACAAAGTGTTAGTCAGGCGAGTGATCTATAATACCACTGCAAACAGTTTCAGTGTCACGCGTTAGAGGCGACGCCGCACCAGAAGAGCCGGTCAACATCGCCACTCACACAAACACACTGCCAGTAGGCGGGCATCTTAAGAAAAATGTATTGTATCTGTTACGTGAGTCGTCATTAATGGCAGTACAACTAAATTAAACTTGAATTCTCAGCATAAATTGCATGCATCATTATGTTGTGTTCTTTTAGTGACAATTTTGGATTACAAATTTGAATATTGTGTGCACAATTTTATGAGATTTGTAACTGCAATAATGTGTGTCGTATAAACTAGATTCGCAACAGAGAAACCAGTATTATAAGACGTTAACTCGCAGGTATTTATGATAACTAAGATTACTATTGATTATAGCATATATTAAACATCTGCGTATTTAGTAAGTAAGATATTGTAGATAACATTTTTCGGAGCAGTGTACTGCAGATTTAAACACTGTACAAGCCTATGTAAATAAAAGCATATGGCAATATTTATGTTTACAACAGTGGAAAGACATAAACTGACAGAAAAAATAAATAAATTAGGGCTTTTTTGAGTACTTACTTTATCTAGAGCAACCTTTAGTACCTTTACAACATATAACAACCTGGTCTTGAACCAGTAATTTGATCTTTATTTAAGATATTTTGGCCTCCACCATATACAACCATTTTTTGCATATTTTGAATGGATCAATTTAAATGTGACATCATCTAAAACTTCCCTCAACAACTTAATCACATGAATGGTTGTAAGATATGTAAACATGTTGTGTTGGCAGCATGTAACAACACTAGACACACGGCTGGCACGTGCCGGCATTGTTGTTTTTGGCTTGTGTCATCACGCTGTAGCTTTGGATTAAAGACGTTTGTTAAACTACTTTTGCTGTTGTCTTTACAATATTCTACATGATGTCAGGTACGGAATATTTTTCTCTAGTCGCGGTACATCGCAAATTACGTTCTCTCGGAATGTCGTTCTTCTAAGTCAAGATGGAAAAGTTTGCCAAACCACCCAACCTGCTAGTTGTTGAAGGTAATCTTGATCAAAACTGGACGTTCTATAAAGCAAAAATTTAAGCTATATCTGTAAGTACTTAAGATAAAAGAGGACTCTGAGATTCCACGAGTGGCGCTGTTGTTGAACGCCATCGGGGACAAAGGAATCGAGATCTACAATTCCTTTAACCTAGCTGAGGCCGAAGCACAAGTGTTTGATACTGTAATTTCACGATTCGATAAGTACTGTTCACCACGTAAAAATCTCCTGTATCACCAGTTCCAGTTTTTTACTATGAGGTGCCCCGAAGGAATGCCAGTCGAACAGTTCGTAAAGGACCTAAAAAATTTGTCTCGTGTGTGTAAATTTGGCACTCAAAGTTCTCTGTGTCGTGACATTTTAGTAGCAGGAATCAATGATGCACAAATGCAAGAAAAGTTGCTGCAAACAGGAGATGATTTAACGCTTGAAAAAGCTATATGTGTGTCGGTCCTTAGAAGCGAGCCCGTCAGTTGAAAGCCATGCAGAGTACACCTGTTAATGCAAATTCAAGTACAATCACCAGTGACGTCCTCGCAGTTCAGTCGCCCCCAGTTTCTGAAAAACCAGGTTATTCAAGACGTAGGCCTATCTCTACGTAAATGTGCGGGTTTTGCGGCTATAATGATGGGCGTGAGAAAACGTGCCCCGCAGTGAATAAAACTTGCGCAAAATGCCAGCGGAAGAATCATTTCGCAGCAGTGTGTAAGAGTACATCTGTCAATGATCCAGTAGTATTCGGTAAACAAAGCAAGCCGCCTAACTTCCGTCAAGTAAATGAAGTTCAATCAATCTAGAATCACAGTCACATCAGGTTGAAGACGTCACTGACCCTTTTCAGTATCTTTATGTCGCAGAAGTTGGTGATCCTGGAGTTTTAGATACCTCACGTGGGCTCTATCACACTGCCTTGTGTGGTTCGAAATGTAGTGCAACAGTTACAACCCTCAAGCTGTTCCATTATTGGGATTAGAAGCTTGCCAGGCATTGCACCTAGTACAACGTGTTAATGCTGTGGCGCAAGATTCAGCAACCAGCAAGGAAGTATTACTTAAAGAGTTTGAAGATGTGTTCACAGGGTTAGGACAGTTTCCTGGTAAGCCACTTGCCATTCATGTAGATCAATATGTGCCCCCTGTAGTTAACTCTTGTCGTAGAGTCCCTCGTAGTTTGTTTACCAGGCTGAAATAAGCATTAGAACTTTTGGAGAGGTCTGGTGTAATTTCTAATGTGAGCAGTCCCACTCCATGGGTGAGTAATCTTGTCATTGTTGAAAAACAGAGTGGTGACCTACGACCATGTCTTGACCCCAACAATCTGAACAAAGCCATTCAGCGTGAAATGCATCCCATTCCATCACCAGAGGACCTAGCATCACAACTATCAGGGTTTAAATATTATGTTACGTGTGATTTGTCAAATGGGTTTTTTAAGTTTCCTCTCGATGAATCTAGTTCAGATCTTTGCTGTTTTGTCACTACATTTGGGAGGTTTAAGTTTAATCGCCTCCCTTTTGGGCTTAGTCGTGTCCCTTAAATATTTCAGAGAAAAATGTCGGAAATATTTGGTGGGATTGATGTAGCAGAAGTGTACTTTGATGACATTATTATGAGGACTAATTCAAAAGTAGAGTTGGAATCCATAGTATGTAAAGCGTTGTGTAGAGCAATAGAATGCAATGTTAAGCTTAATGATTCAAAATTCTAATATCTAGTTTTTCGTGTTAGTTATGTAGGAAATGTAATCTCGTCTCAAGGTGTGGAGCCAGACAAGAAGCATGTTGATGTTATTTTGTGCATGCCGGTATCTAACAATAAACCAGAGTTGCTGCGTTTTTTTGGACTAGTGAAACATGTAGGTAGATTTATTCCTAATCTGGCTAAAGTCTCTGCTCCCTTGAGAATCCTCACCCATAACAATGAGCCTTGGCGATGGTCAGATGAGCAGGAGTCTGCAGTAATAGCGTTAAAAAGCCTGATCTGTTCTGCACCTGTTCTAGGTGTGTATGACCCTAACCTAGAACTTGTAATACAAACTGATGCCTCTGTGAAGCGACCAGCCTGCGCTTGGGGTATAGTTTTTCAATAAATCAGTTGTATTTCTAGAGTCTCTGCTGTTGTTTATTTGTTTGCATAATTAATGCTAGCCAGTGTTACTGACACTTCAGAACCAAGAGCTGGTCAGCCTAGTATCAGTTAGATGTAGGGTAGGGTTGATGGATTTATTAATGTCAAAGGCCCCAGTGTGTTGCCTGGCCACCGTACTTTAATATATTGCCTGTAAATTATTTAAAATCTGCGTGTTTCTAAAATTTTTGTAATAAGTCAATAATAATTGTTTCAATATGAGGGTTCCATGTTTGTTGCTGTAAGCCTAATGATTTTCTAAGTAAGTCATTTAGTTAAATAATGTAAAGATTGAACAAGAAATCTCATAGAAAACCCACTCTAAATGTAAAACCGCTATTGGGCCTCGCGAAACTGTACAGTAACAGAAAACCGCGTCTGGATGCAATTCTTAGTGATAAGTTTTCTCATTGGTTTTATTTTGTACTGGAAGTTTGTACGTGCCGATGTAAGCGCGGTTGCGTGCGTTTGGTATAAGGAGGTAATAAATATGGGCTGTTAATCTGACCACGTGTTTTCGAATGCTGTTATGTATGCGTCCATCCGTCGATACCACGAACCCTGAGGTAAGAGTAACTCACCGCTGAGACCGGAGCATATATGAGGACTGACCAAATTACTATTTTTCTTTGTGGAACATTGTAAACTACTAGTGGGGCTAGTATCATCACATCAGCCAGAGACAGTGTAAAAGAGAAGAGCGTCGGTGCCACCACACCTCTTCTTTGGGCATAGGTTGTTGTGCCTTGCAAAATGGCAGGCCAATTGCATTTGCTTCCAGAAGTTTAACCAGAGCTGAGCAGAAGTGGTCACCCATTGTGCTGGAATTTTTGGCTGTTAAGTTTGGGTGTGAGAGGTTTCATGAATTCACTTACGGAAGGCCAGTTACAGTCCACAGTGATTACAAGCCGTTGATGAATATAATGGACAAGTATTTAAATTCATTATTACCACGTATTCAAAATATTCGTCTTAAATTGTTGCATTATTCAGTATCTGTGATCTATCGACCAGGAAAGGAAATGTATGTAGCAGATGTGTTGCCTCGTGCAGCTTTAGCACATGGTGATAGCTCTGTTGATGATCTGCAGTTTGCAGTCCACTCTCTAGTGTCTAATTTGCCCATGTCTGACAAGAAAAAAATGGAATTCAGAGAAGCCACTGCTCGGGATCCCCAGCTATCTGCTTTAGTAAAGGTGTTCTCTGAAGGCTGGCATAGTACGAAAGCACTAGTACCCGATTCATGCAAAATGTTTTGGAAGATTCGACACTTGATTGAAGTAGTAGATGGCTTAGTTTTCGTTGGGCACAAGATTTTTGTACCTGTGTCCCTTAGACCAGCAATGCTCAATTTGATTCATGAAACCCATTTTGGTGTTATTACGTGTAAAGCCAGAACCGAGAAGTATTGTACTGGCCCAATAAGTTATGCGGCATAGAACGTATTGTAAGTCAATGTGAAGTATGCCAAACATATCAAAGGTCCAACGCTAAGGAGCCAATGATACCTCATCCAGTCCCTGATAGGCCTTGGGCTCATCTAGCAGCTGATATCCTAGAGTTTGCAGGTAAAAGTTTTCTTGTGTAGGGGACCGTTTGGAGCAACGATAGAGCAGAGACTTGTCAATCACGCGGTCGTGCGTGGTTGTGGTGTCCGTCGCGCTCGGCACTGCATTCGTGGGGGTAGCTAGATCACTCTAACTACAGTGAAGAACAAAGCGTGTTCGATTCATACCCATTTAATACATCTCACAAGACAAGACCCTATCGTGAGTGCCGCCTCTCCCGAACACGTCATGACACACTCGTTGCTGGTTACCAACTGTCCCGCCTCCAGGTCCGAAGACACGAAGGGGTGGGGGCAAGGCAGGAGAGACGCTAGGCAAGGGGGCTGACCACACACACAAGCTACTGTTGCCGAGCGCCGACAACCAGCAGATATACTCAGGGACTCATAAACGTACATATACTTGGTTCAACATAGCTAACCCTTACAATCACCCTCCTCTTCGAAGAGTGGAGCCCAGCGACACTCACGAGTTACAAGAAAATTCTAAACATGAAACACTTGAACATAAACAGATACAACAGTCACTTACTTTCTCCAGCGACCTGCTCACTAGAGCTCGGCCAAACTACTTTAACGTCTGAAGCTGGCAGTCCTTTAAAGTCCTTTAGACTGTCTCTTATTACCTAAGCCAGATAGTACTTCTTAACTACAATTAACATTATACAAACTAAAATTACAAGAACAATTATGAAACAAGAATTCATCACAGTAAGCACTGGAACATAGTGGTCCTCAGACTTATTTACAAGATGCACTATCTGATTATACGGTACACTATAGTCGTTATTTTGCAAATACTGATCAATTTCTGAAAGTACATCTCCATTCAAAGTAATGTTATTCAACTGTAATTCAATTATTTTTCCAGGATGTGTGTTTGACTGAAATTCTGGAATATGCAAAACAGG